>CAXITT010000023.1:570520-592383 GCA_964033795.1 Lymnaea stagnalis | reverse complement strand
GGGGTGGGTTATGGTAGGGGAGGGGTGGGTTATGGATGGGGAGGGTTATGGATGGGGACGGTTGGGTTATGGATGGGAAGGGATGGGTTTTGGATGGGGAGGGGTGGGTTATGGATGGGGGTTGGTTATGGATGGGGAGGGGGATATATTATAGGCTGGGAAGATTTATAGGTAGAAAAGGGGTAAGTTATGTTTGGCTGTGGGTTAGGGGTAGAGATGGGGGGGATCATGGATTATAAATTGGGTTGAGGGTGGGCAATGGGTGGAACAAGTACAGGACAAAAAAAACACCACACTCGACGCAGTCCTGATGAATTGCAATGCGGTGAATGTCTATTGAACAATATGTGCGTAACAACCGGAATAAGCTAATGTTGCTCTCTACAACCTAACAACCCTACATCCCTAATACCTTACAACCCTACAACCCTCATGGAGAACTTCAAACTGCCGTTGCCTTGAAATTGTTCCTATCCTAGGTTCTAATATGCCATGCTAAATGTTTTTAAAATAGATAAAAAAAGATACAAGTCAATCCAATCAGACCAATTTTTTTTATCACTAAATAAAAATACCATTTTGTTATTATTTAACAAAAAACAAACAAAACACAAACACGTTATGATTCTTAACAATGTTACTCCGATGTGTTTTGTGTAGGACAGCCGGCCATGTAACTATTCTAGCCTTCATGAACTCACCCTGACTTGAATGTGAAAGTTCCCTCTGATGTTACCTGGCAGGATGTACCGAACGATCTCAAAGACAGCCAGTATGGGGCGACTGTCTTGTTGACCTGCTGAGGGAATATAATCATCTCACTGACGCTGTGCACATGATATCTGGGCATGGACTCAGTTGACAGGATACAATTTTACAGCCAGACTCATTTGAGAAGATGCAAAGTAGAGCCAGACAAGAGCCACGAATTGGCAAAAGAACAAAACATTAGTGAAAACAACTGATAAAAATGCTCTAAACAAATGGGTCAGCGTGGCGTAGGAATTTTTTTAATGAAATGAAAGGATGTTTGAAAACAAACTTTTGAAATGGATTTCATTTTTAAAAAAAACAACAACAAAATATCATCCTTCTACGGGACTGCATGTTGGTCTGTGCAACTAATGACCAATGCAGTCGATGAAATAAAGCTTTGAGAAATAATGGTAAAGAGGTAGCTGGGTACTCAAGATGAGAGCAAGTCAACTGTCACTTTGAAAAGAAGCACTCTACAGGTTATATTTGTACATGGTGGATTGAAAGTAAACAAGGGACAGATCCGTATCCCGGTCTTGATTTTTGACATCCGATAAGTTAGATTCTAGCCCTGAACACACACAAAAAACAAAACAAAAAAAAACCCAACTAAACTCCGATTCCGAAGTCACGCGTCAACTGACAAATCTTTGACAGGGAGACGGCGTTTACTTTAGGGACACAAATGTGGTTAGTCTTGGGGGGAGGTGAGGGGCGGCGAGGGGGGCGGGGCTTGTGCCTGTCGAGTACGGGAGTTCACTAATAATTTCTGCCACTGGATATTACGTTTGATTACGCGCTTTGTGTTTTTGAGAGATTAATTAGTTAGTGAACGCTCCTTCCCGTGCTTGACTTGGTGACGTATGTTTTATGCTCATCGTGACGTATTGTCTAGCCTGTTGTGTGACGTACCGTTCTGTTCGTGTGGCAGTCGTGAACGGAACGTCGTGAAATGAGGTTGTGTTTTATTTCTGTCCGACAGCGAGCGGCGCTATACATGTGTAAATGGAATTTACAGTCTGTGAATTTAATTAGATATTAAAGTTTGCATTTATTATGAAAAAGGACTTTAAGTTGATTCAGCGCTAGTACGTGACTCATTAAAGAAATTGATAAATTTAACCAATCTAGTATACACAAAAGTTTTGCAGTGCCGTGAAAGGTGCCAGCGGGCGATTACACAACTACATGTGGAAGTAATCTTATTTTCTCCCAATGACATTCAGCATACTGTCGCTTTCAGTCGTGTTTTGAGCAAAAAGACTTTTATACTAGCTTGTGGGTCCACGACCGATCACAGTAGTAGCTCATGTTTTCTTGACAGGTACTAATCCGACACACTGGCAGCTTTTGTCAGACACTCTGCCAGGTTTTACTAGACACTCTGCCAGGTTTTACTAGACACTTTGCCAGGTTTTACTAGACACTCTGCCAGGTTTTACTAGACACTATGCCAGGTTTTACTAGACACTTTGCCAGGTTTTACTAGACACTCTGCCAGGTTTTACTAGACACTCTGCCAGGTTTTACTAGACACTATGCCAGGTTTTACTAGACACTCTGCCAGGTTTTACTAGACACTCTGCCAGGTTTTACTAGACACACTGCCAGGATTTACTAGACACTATGCCAGGTTTTACTAGACACTCTGCCAGGTTTTACTAGACACACTGCCAGGTTTTACTAGACACTCTGCCAGGTTTTACTAGACACTCTGCCAGGTTTTACTAGACACTCTGCCAGGTTTTACTAGACACTCTGCCAGGTTTTACTAGACACTCTGCCAGGTTTTACTAGACACTCTGCCAGGTTTTACTAGACACTCTGCCAGGTTTTACTAGACACTCTGCCAGGTTTTACTAGACACTCTGCCAGGTTTTACTAGACACTCTGCCAGGTTTTACTAGACACTCTGCCAGGTTTTACTAGACACTCTGCCAGGTTTTACTAGACACTCTGCCAGGTTTTACTAGACACTCTGCCAGGTTTTACTAGACACTCTGCCAGGTTTTACTAGACACTCTGCCAGGTTTTACTAGACACTCTGCCAGGTTTTACTAGACACTCTGCCAGGTTTTACTAGACACTCTGCCAGGTTTTACTAGACACTCTGCCAGGTTTTACTAGACACTCTGCCAGGTTTTACTAGACACTCTGCCAGGTTTTACTAGACACTCTGCCAGGTTTTACTAGACACTCTGCCAGGTTTTACTAGACACTCTGCCAGGTTTTACTAGACACTCTGCCAGGTTTTACTAGACACTCTGCCAGGTTTTACTAGACACTCTGCCAGGTTTTACTAGACACTCTGCCAGGTTTTACTAGACACTCTGCCAGGTTTTACTAGACACTCTGCCAGGTTTTACTAGACACTCTGCCAGGTTTTACTAGACACTCTGCCAGGTTTTACTAGACACTCTGCCAGGTTTTACTAGACACTCTGCCAGGTTTTACTAGACACTCTGCCAGGTTTTACTAGACACTCTGCCAGGTTTTACTAGACACTCTGCCAGGTTTTACTAGACACTCTGCAAGGTTTTACTAGACACTCTGCAAGGTTTTACCAGACACACTGCCAGGTTTTACCAGACACACTGCTAGGTTTTCTCAGACACTCTGCAAGGTTTTACCAGACACACTGCAAGGTTTTACCAGACACTCTGCAAGGTTTTACCAGACACACTGCCAGGTTTTACTAAACACTCTGCCAGGTTTTACCAGACACTCTGCAAGGTTTTACCAGAGACACTGCCAGGTTTTACCAGACACACTGCTAGGTTTTCTCAGACATACTGCCAGGTTTTACCAGACACTCTGCAAGGTTTTACTAGACACTCTTCCAGGTTTTACTAAACACTCTGCCAGGTTTTACCAGACACACTGCCAGGTTTTACTAGACACTCTGCCAGGTTTTACCAGACACATTGCCAGGTTTTACTAAACACTCTGCCAGGTTTTACCAGATACACTGCCAGATTTTACTAGACACTCTGCCAGGTTTTACAGACACACTGCCAGGTTTTACTAGACACACTGCTAGCCTTTGTCAGACATACTGCTAGATTTTATCAGACACATTGCCAGGTTTTATCAGACACTCTGCAAGGTTTTATCAGACACATTGTCCGGTTTTATCAGACACACTGCCAGGTTTTGTCAGACACACTGCCAGGTTTTATCAGACACACTGCCAGGTTTTTACCCTACCTTGTTCCGGGCCAGTAACTTTCTCAAAAGAGGTCTCTGGTACTTGAGTCCACCATTTAGGAAGTATACCAATCATGATCAAAACATTGACCAACGTTCTGACCAGCCAACTGTCCCTCCGTGATGCAATATCACACGCCTTTGTGAACCTGGCTACCCTTTCTAGGAAATAGAAATGAGTTTTTCTCTGTAATAAAAAGGTGGTCTTAAAAATGTAGAGACCATAAGTTCGATCGGAGGATGGATGATTACATGGATGAAAGAATGGATAGAAAGATGGATGATTCCGACAATTGCAGCCCCCCCCACCCTCCCCATCTCAAGACTTAGTTTCCTTTTTGGCTTACCACAAGCGTCTTTGTGAAGTGCAAAATGATTCCTCTGACATGCTCTGTCACAGTACCTGGCCGTCTTACAACGAGAGCACATTAATATATGTGGACTTTGTTTTCTGCAGGAACTGCATGCGTGAGTGGTCGGCTCCGATGGATTGGGTACTGCATCATCCCCCGGGATTGCTGGATCCATTTGAACTTCAGCTTTTTGTTGCTTTGTTTTTTGTTTTTTTTTTGGTTCTTTTTATTTATAAACTGATTTTCACTTCATTAAAGATTTTTTGGGGGTAATTTCCCTATATTTTTTTAATTGATTCCGCTAATGATGATGGCACTGTATCGCTCTTTCAATCGTTTTCTTGATGTATTATATCTTTTAATGTGGATTCAGAATATTATTGTGATGTTTATTTATTAATTTTATCACGTTAATAGAATATTCTCTAAAATCAAGAATGACCAAAAATGTTTTAAAAAGCATTCACATAAATATTCACATGAATTTTACAAACGTCCTCGAACGCCAAGAAAGATAAACACGTTATTAGTGAAATCTCACAGAGACAACCTAAGAGAGTGTTAGAAGATGTGTTCGAGGTGACAGTGTTGGACTAACTGGGATCTTGAAGAGGTGACGGAGCCAACAGACATTTGATTTGCCTAATTTTTTCGGGATTTCCCAAAAGATCTTGCCGTTTCCGAATAAAACGTTGCCTTTCCGGCAACTTTGGAAATCCTGATAATTTCTTGGGGTACTATAAACATTTGATCGATCAACCCCTTGGGCTGATTTTCACAGATCAGACCGTGTTTAAGGTGAACGGGATAGTCTTTAAGTGGGACAAGTGATCAGTTTTGTGCATTCAGCAGAATCGATAGGAATACCTGAATGCCCGGTCGGCCAGAAAGCTTAACCCTGGGGAAAAATATTAGCATGCAGTAATTTGGGAGGGGGCGCAGGTATGCTCTATGACCTCCTTTCTGAGTAGCTTGTTGTCGGGGGACGGGCCACAGTGGTAGAACCCAATCTTCTGAGTAGCTTGATGTTGTTGATGGGCTTCAGTAGGACAACCCAATCTTTAGCCATTCGAATGTCATTTTAAAAATTGGGCTGAATCGTGAACAAGGCACAGGGGTTCACAAATTAGCGCTTTTCAGGACCTCACCGACAGCCGTGGTGAAGGTCTTATCAAGAGTAGAGCATTTTAGAAACAAGAAATAAGCCATTTTAACAACAGTGGATATATATTGCTGGCTTGACCATAAGGAACCCTTTTTTAAAAACGAAGAAACATTGGGAACAAGTATTTAACACAGCATCCTTCACGCATTTCGTGTGGGCAACATGACCGCTACCAATAAGTAGAGACACAATCACAGCTATTTCCAGAAAATCTGTCTTATGTTGTTCCCATTCAGTGGCGTAGCGAGGGTGTTTGGCGCCCGGGGACAAGATTCGCGCCCGGGGACAAGATCCATTTTTAGCTCCCCTTTTTCTTTTTTTCAACTCTCAAACCCATTATTTTCATCAATAAAATAATATCAAAGCACATTTTGGCGCCCCTAACTAGCTGGCGCCCGGGGACATCTGTCCTCCCCTGCCCCCACCACGCTACGCCTCTGCTCCCATTCTCACTACATGGCGGCGAGAAAGCGGCTGCTCTTAAGACAATCGCGTGGTGTAGAAATGTGGGACAAGGTGTTCTCATCCTGTACTCCGTTGAAGGACCGTCAACTTAACAAAAGTTCGGGACCTTATGGGACTAATTATAAGAGTGTTAGACTGCGGTAAAGCTTTCACTTAGATTTCAATAAGACCCCAAACAATTGGTGCCAATAAAACGAAATAGCGTTAGGCTTTTTAAGTATTGGGTTTGGGTTAAGGTTAGGGTTAGGGTTGGGGTTAGGGTTGGGTTTGGGGTTAGGGGTTAGGGTTAGAGGATGGGTTAGAGTTAGGGTTAGGTTGGGGTTAGGATTAGGTTTGGGGTTAGGGTTGGGGTTAGGTTTAGGGTTAGGGTTGGGGTTAGGGTTAGGGTTGGGGTTAGGATTAGGCTTCTTCAAATATGTGTACACAGGATTTTGATTCAAACGTTTGCGCAAATCATCAGTTCAACCAAAAAATGCATACAATTATAAATTAATTTTAGACTGTGGGTTAACCCTACTGACCACACAGAGTTATATATATATATATATATACATAAAAATACATAATAAATCATAACTAGAAACGAAAGAAAATGAATAATGATGCGTCAGTAAGCAATAAAAAATAGACCGACATTAATCTCAACCCGTTATCACATTTGTGGCTTACAATTACAGCGTTCCGTTTCGACGTCACCGGGCCTTAGTCTTTCAGACAAGCCACATGCAAATTTGCATTGTACACTGCATGAGCTGGAATTCCAGGGACTCGATGGTGTATTCATCAACGGTGAGCAGTCTGCTCTTGAGATTGTGCGAAAGGGTGCACGGAGCAATCACATGGCTGACGCTATCATAAATCACGTGGGAACCATGGAAAGTAATAGAGGAATATTGACGGTGTATTTGGTCTCAATCGCTTGAATGTTAGGAAGAGCAAGGAACAAGTGGACACACTGACAACAAAAAAAGCGGTGTTTTACAGCACAATCAGACACTTTTTTTTGGTATTCATTATTTTTTTTTGGCCGACAACAACTTTAGGACAAAGTGTCACGATCTCTTTTGGCCGACAACAACTTTAGGACAAAATGTCACGATCTCTTTTGGCCGACAACAACTTTAGGACAAAGTGTCACGATCTCTTTTGGCCGACAACAACTTTAGGACAAAGTGTCACGATCTCTTTTGGCCGACAACAACTTTAGGACAAAGTGTCACGATCTCTTTGGCCGACAACAACTTCAGGACAAAGTGTCACGATCTCTTTTGGCTGACAACAACTTCAGGACAAAGTGTCACGATCTCTTTTGGCAGACAACAACTTCAGGACAAAGTGTCACGATCTCTTTTGGCCGACAAGACCAGGCGTGTACACGTTAACCTGACCCGTCCCAGCCAGTCTAGTCCGTGGTGGAAACTGAAAAGACACCATCAGATGTTGACGGATCACTGCCATGTTAAGTCCCACTTCAGCTGGCTAGACCACAACAGACCCGGGCACTGTCGCGGCATGGCACACTGGTTCCCCCCCCCCCCCTCAACGGTTCTCAAGCTGTTGACTTGATTCCCCCAAACTTCAGCTCGGGGAGACAGGAGCGGTGACAGAGTCCTGCGTCAATACTATGTAGTGGGTCTTTGCCAAGCAGATGGACCGTGTTACCAATATGTTTCAGTGTGGCCAAAATGATCGAGTCGGCCCTTTGTCCTAGTCTGTCTTATGTAGTTGAATCGTTCCCTTTCCGTCATGTACGACGTGTGTCCCATGACATGAGATGAAAGATGAACCTGTCTGTCTCTGTTTCCCCTGTCTCCTTACTGTCTATTCCATCTTGTCACGGTCAGATCGCGCGCTGTCACGGTCAGATCGCGGGATTATGCTAAGTGTCTTTTTTGATAATGTTGTCAGTGAGTGATAATGCTGTGGAACTTACCCATACATCGCACGACGTTATGAATGAGCTATTTCCGGTGTGCTGCGATATATTTGCTATGATCGACAAGAAGGCATTCAATAAGGAGTGAGTGGGGGTGGTTGGGGGGGGGGTTGTTGAGCTGGGTACATCTTGGGGTGAAAGCCATTAATGTTGGTTTGTGGTGTTATGCACTGGCTTCTGATATGAAAAATTAATCTCCTATCTTAATTTTAAGTGGCTCGTTGTAAACAGGGCCTAACAATGGACGATACCATAGAGTCAATACTAGTAAAGATACGACCCAAAACAGTTTCTAGTTGCAATTAATAATATTTATTAAGTCTAAAGATAATTACAAAAGAAAAGAAAAAATAATGACAATCTTCAACTTACAGTATGGTAGATCTCGTACCGTTACACAGTTAATACAGTTAGAATAATGTGCCAATGAATAATGATGAAATGCGAAATAAACACATATGAGTATGAGCACACAAATACACAAAGATAATACACGCCTCGTAAAGTTAATAATATCTATCTGAATCTCCGTCTGCCTCTCTCCGTATCTTTCAATCCCTTATATATGTGGGTCTACCGACACGTAAGCTCTGCCTTACAGAAGCTACTCAGCATTTGTTTACATTTCTAGAACAGTCGCAAACATTCTAAAAAACTCTAGGAGGCAGTCTTACAAGGTTTAATTGGAAAGACGGTAGTCAACAAGATACATCAAACGAATAGGCCACGCCCACAACAAAACGCTAACGTCTGCTAGGGATCTAATATGGGTCAATCGAAATTCAAGCACGGGGGGAAATAGTGTAAAACGTTATACATAACAGTAGTTATCGTGTAACTAATTAAAGAATAATAGTTTGATTTAAACCATCGCGTGAAGTTCTATGAAGCGAGCAAGAAACGGAGTTGCAGACCCTGATATTGTTTTCTGTGGCCGTTCGGAGGGGGACCTATCCCTAGACGACGACATTTCGCCACAGATCTATATGACTGGACGTATGTCTCTCTTGATACCCCAACACCATGAGTCCAATACAGCACTAAAATGGTTCTCGTTCACAAAGTTTTAAAAAAAATAGACCTTTGACGTCATTCTCCAGGTGTTGCCATTTTGTGTGTGTGTTTGGGGGGGGGGGCTTGCTGTTGTCGACATGCTTTAGATGACTTTAAATATCTGGAGTTGGATTATCATACGAAGACATACATTATTCCCGTTTTGGGGGGGGGGGCTTGCTGTTGTCGACATGCTTTAGATGACTATAAATATCCGGAGTTGGATTATCATACGAAGACATACATTATTCCCGTCCCCCCCCCCCGAATATTTTGAATACTGACATGACATTGACTGGAGCACAACCAAGAAATCCATCAGCCACCCCCCTCCCTCCCCCCCCACCACACACACTTACACAATACGTTTAGTTCGAAAGTTTCGACCATGTCAGCACGTAGTTCGGATCGATCTTGTCTATTTTTACTGCTTACCATGAGCGCATCTAAGGCGTGCACTGATTTGTTTTATTTTAAAACTTTTGGGCAAACCCCCCGAAAAACCAGTGTTTCATCTTGGTACCTATCGTGTCAAGCTTATGCTCTCAGTGTGCACCAGGACTCGGCAACACACAAGGGATGTAAACGACATGACGCACTGGCAACCAGCGGCGTGTCCAGTGTTAGTGCCAACCGGGGCGATATTTTTGCCGTACGATCCCAAAAAATCAAAAAAAAAATCAAATTGAACATTTTCTTAGAAGGATCATATTTTACATTTCCTAGAAACCTGTTGTCACTACATCCAATTTTTTTTTTTTTTACCTCATATACGTAACGACATTTTATATAAGAGTACCTTCAGGGAATCAGTCCACTCCTCTCGGACATTTCAAATCCTCCTTTAAGGCTGCGCTCTTTACAAAACGATCCTGCAAGGTCTGCGAGCCTTCGGACCAGGGCTGCCACTCATTTGCTTTTCAAATTCCCAGGATTCGGTCAAAACATTTCCCAAGATTTCTCAAGGTCATGAAAATATATATGAATTTTTTTTTTAAAGGATCTTGGGATTTTAAAAAAAAAAAGTGAGTTTTTGTCCTGAATGGGGTAGTGAATTCCCAAGATGTTGGGAAATTTCCCAAGGTGTTGCAGCCCTGCTTCGGATGATTGATGAACTCTGTAACATTGTCACAATTTTGTGGACCTCTGGCCACGAGAGGTAATTTTAAATATTTTATGAAAAAAAGAGTCACAAAAAGGTTATTCATTGACTTTTTCTTACGTAAGTGTCACGTGTCTTTTGTTGTTGTTGTTGTTGAGAACATCTTGACCCTAAGGTAGCCTAAAAATGAAGGAAAAGAAAAGTTTACAAAAAAAAAAAAAAAAAAAAAGGGGACCCAAAAAATAAAAAAAAAAAAAAAAAAAAAACCAAACTGATCCGTGAGATGACGATGGTCATGGCAAGGCCTTAAGCCGAGCCTAATCCGGGATTATACGAGCTAGAGATCCTACAGTTAATCCGAAATGTGTATCATTATAATGACAGAGGCGTAGCTAGCGGTAGCGCCAGCCGGGACGGGACAAGATTTTTCGATGGCCCCTTCCACAACAAAACAAAAATCTCTGCAGTTGGTCGAAAGTGCCGCCCTTCCATATTTAGAAAAAGTGCCGCCCTTCCATATTTAGAAAAAGTGCCGCCCTTCCATATTTAGAAAAAGTGCCACCCTTCCATATTTAGAAAAAGTGCCGCCCTTCCATATTTAGAAAAAGTGCCGCCCTTCCATATTTAGAAAAAGTGCCGCCCTTCCATATTTAGAAAAAGTGCCGCCCTTCCATATTTAGAAAAAGTGCCACCCTTCCATATTTAGAAAAAGTGCTGCCCTTCCATATTTAGAAAAAGTGCCGCCCTTCCATATTTAGAAAAAGTGCCACCCTGATCGGACCACCCCCACCCCCTAGCCTCCTCCTACGTTACTGCATAATGGATTATTTAATAGTTTCTAGCATTGAATTTTAAGGGCCTGTTCAACACTAAATGTGGCAATAAATAGAGCCTGACTCACTTAGCCATTCCTGTACTAAACATTGCGTGAAAGCTAAACAGTGTCTCGGGGCAGGTATGCTGGCAATGGGGACTTTGGAATCACCGGTATAAGCCTTACATTAGGCGATATGACCTGTTGGGATGCCAGAAGCTTAAAGATGCGTAAGAAAATGATGAAGTGTAGCAGAAGTGCCTACCCGTTACAATTATTCGGATTTTTAGACTTTGGAGCCCTTAATAATTAAAAAAAAAAAAATAGAACTAAAAAAAAAAAAAAAAAAAAAAAAAAAAAAAAAAACAAAAAAAAAAAAAAAAAAAAAATATAAAAAAAAAATATATTATTTAAGGCGAAAAGTGTTTGCTTAATTTCAGATAAGTTTTGCATCCCTTAAATTGAACTTAAAAAAATGAAAAGTGTTTTCTTTTAAAATTGTTCCTTGCCTTTTATTTACTTTGAGGCTCACTCAGGGTTGAGATGATAACAATAAAAAAAAGTCCAAAGGCCATTAAACAAATAAAATCAGAATGAAAAAAAAACTTTTGAGAGCCTCGCTTTGCTCAGTCCACGTGAGCAAGGACCAACTCTTTCACATAACTTTCATGGATAGAGGGAGGTTCACAAAAATCACCACAACAAAACAGAGTTTATCAATCGTCCGAAGGCTCCCGGACCTGGTTGATCGTCATCCAGAGCCCAAACTTAAAGGTCACCCAAATTTGAGAGACGACCGTATTCATTCAATAACAATACTATAATAAAATATGTCGTCACATATTTGAGTGATTAAAAAAAAATTAATATAAAGAGATAGATCTGCATTTTCAACAACAAAAAAATAGTTAAGATCCTTCTAAGATTATGTTCAACGTGCCCCTGTCAATCTATTGGAGACAGACAGCCGCCTGGTCGCGACACCTGGTGGCGACACCTGGTGCATTATTTCAGCAAGCATTTTCACATGTGCCGCAACATTCGTTGCCTGGCTCACGTGGGGACAAACGTTATGGGCCTATGACGTGCTTTGAAATGACGTGTTTCACTGAAACTGAAAGACTCGCCTTTGCGGGGATATCCGTGTCCGTTAACACCACGAACTGGAAGTCGGCTGCTGCTGCTGAGAAGGGTATAAAGTACGGTTACCCTCGTTTTCCTGCACCAATCATTCGGACAACTCGCTATAAAATTCAATTTTTGTTTGTTTTTCTTTTTGGTCTTTAACAAAAACTCGGATAAATAATTTATGTTTTCGGTTCATAGCTGTAAGAGGAGATCCTAAAAATGCTGGTAAGTACAATTAGAAGGTTGTTATTATTTAAATAAATGTTAATTTACATCACTTCACCTTGTTGGAACAGTCAATGTTTTAGATGAGCTGCTTGAAAAAACAATACGTTTTTAATGGACGCATGGATAGATGGCCAAAAGAAAAAAAAAAAAGAAAAAAAAAGAACATTTATCGTGGCCAGATATCTTACGTGTTCAATAATCAGTTCAGTATGATGATTTCTATTCCTTAGTGCGTGCGACTCAATTAAAATATTCTGCCTGTACCGAGGATCATTGATTTTCTAAACAATAAAGTTTAAACACTATATTTGAGCAAAACTGTTTTTAATTTAAAAAAAAAATCTTACTTAAAATAATCTTTTATTTTTTAAAAAGTGCACCAGAACTGCAGACATTAACATATCGATATTGGTATTATTCAATATCTTTCATCTAAGTATTGAAAAAGGATAATTTTTTAAAAGTTGGAATTTTTCTCTTTAAAATAACGTTCACACATATTTGTGTTACGTTTTTGCTGAGGAGAATGTAAATAAGAAAGAAAAAACCCAACAAATTAGGCTGTAATAGTTTCAAATAAACTGAGCGAATCTCAAGTTGGTGGTCTGGAGTTCAGTTCCAGCCAGAGCCCAGTCAAGCAAAAACACCACCAGCACCCCGGGTGGATGGGACTCGTTAGCCGTGGTCGGCAACTCATCTAAGAGAAGAAAACTCTGAAATCAAACCCGGAGATGGAGTCCCGAAAGGCGGATAACATTGGTACAATGAAACATTCCAACAACTCCTGCGACGTCACTGGTGCCAAGCTGTATCATCCCTTGATGTTCCCTTGGGTTATCCAGCGGCGTGGAGAGAGGCGATTTGCTGTTGGGAACCAGCTTATAATCCTTGAAGAATAATCCCAGGCCATGTGGATTTCGTCCTCCGAAGCCCACTCCATCGTCACATTGTGACGGATGGATGCCAGCAAAAAAAACACGAAAAAAACAACAAAAAAAACAAAACAAAAAAAATGGGCCTAGATAGTATATACTCATTTTACTCATAGTTAAAATTATTCAAAGCATAGAGAGATGAAATTTTTCAAATGTATGAAAAATAACCATTATAACATTCACACTGAATAGACCTACTTTAAATAGCCATGCCCATAAAAATGCCCATATGACGGTATGTCTTTGATTATATCAACTATGTGACAGTAGTGACAAGTATGTAACACTATGTTGAGTCATAATAAATTAGGATAAGGAAAAACAAAAATTTGCCTAATAATAGAACTAATTATGGTAATAATATATACTTTATACCATTAGCTATGTTACCCTGACTCTTCTACCTGTTATATATTAAGACTTCACTAAATATTTATTATTGCCAATCTACAGCCCTCATCATCATTGGTGTATCTTGCAGGTCCGAGACAAGACTAAACTTTCACTAGAGAGACTAAAGATGGTGGAGGCGGAGAGCAGCTCCCTCATGTTAGAGATTGAACAGCAACGAATACGGGTTGTGAAATGCTTTGATGTGATAGCCAATGGACCTGAGAAATGCTTTGATGTGATAGCCAATGGACCTGAGAAATGCTTTGATGTGATAGCCAATGGACCTGAGAAATGCTTTGATGAGATAGCGATTCAGGTGGTCCAGGCCTTGTTGGCTCAGAAGGTAGTTATATTAAAAATGGTGGTTTCTGTACCTCATGTAGCTCTACTTGTCAATTTAACACATTTAATAAAATATATGATCTATTTACTGCTTATAATATCATTATATTATTTTTCATTAAATATTGTTCAATTATAATTTCAGTTTTTGGTTTAACAGATATAAAACTTGATAAATGCCATATTTTTTGTATTCAAGATATTATTGAAATTTTATGACTACAGATATAGTAAATTGAATTAACCCATTCTTGCCTAATTTTCTCTCCTGCATAAGCCATGGCATTTAACTCAATTTTAAAATGTATTTTTTTTTTTTTAAAGTAGAAAAGAAAGAAAATATAAATTAAGCTATGTCATATTTATTTTTTAAATTTGTAATAAATATAAAAATGAATGAATTGTAATAATCAAGATAAAGGAGGGCATAATGAATACAAATGAACCCCCCAAACCTTACTTGTCAAGCCATGGATGACACCCAGCAGCATAGTTTATCGTTTAGAGACTTGGAGTGGGGTGGGAATCAGTCAAGATAGTATAATTTGAATAAATGTGTCTTGGGTGCAGTTAATACAAGAAGAAGCTATGCTTACAAGGCAAGCCTATATGTATAGAGTGCTTTCGTATCTGAAATAGAATCTTGTCTGAAGTAGACTCTAATCTTGATCATGGACAAGAATGTATTTTGTTAGTTCATCTCAAATTTTTAACATATTTAAATATACAATGTTATATTTATTTCATGCTGTTTTTTAAACTTCCATTAATATCCTGAAATATCAATTGCTTTTAATTTTTTTTCTAGACTCAACTATAGAATAAACTTTCTGCATACACAGCTACCCTAATTGGATAGATCAGCACCAACCATTGTTATCAAGAAATAAATCAACTCACCAGCTGCGGTTAGCTACAATTTTTTTTATTTTGAATAAATTTCATGGTTTAAAGTAAATATGAATCTCAACTTAAAATAAATTATTTCCATTTAAAAAACAACTTTCAAGTGTGAAAATAAAGTATGAAAATTTAAACTCTAATGCTGTATCCATTTTTTGTATTTTTTGTAGGCTTCAATCTAAAATTGTTTACCCTATAACTTTTGCTGCGATGCTTATAGAATTCCATAATATGAAAAATAAATAATTAAAATTAAGTTATAAACAGAGTAAACACATGTTACTGTAATTGCATACTCTGATCTAAAATGCACTTTTTTTTTTAAACCTGCAGAATTTCTAAATCAGAAAGATGAAGTACATGATCAATGGAGGGAATCATTGGATTCTGAGGGACTAAGTACATCTTAGAGTCAAGATTAGGAGCTCATTGAAACCAAATAATTGCATTCATTACATTTGACAGTGATATTTATATTTAAGTATGATTATTGCACTAATTCAGTGTTCTCAACTGTGGGTCTGGAACCCTATGGGAAGAATAAAAAAATGCCCGAAATTTAAAAAAAAATCATTATCTTATGTGTAACACCTTTCATTAAACATTTTTTTAAAAGGATCTGGACTGCAACTATATTTCAAATGCTATCAAGGAGTCACTGCGATAAAAAGGTTGAGAACCATCAGCACTAATTATTAATGTAATAAATTACATATCACATGACCTTTCATAACTGCTGAGTAAGTGAACAGTCTATACTATGTAATCCCCTCTGCCAGTCTGGTAAGATGGCTCTTATTGATTTGAATGACAATCATTTACTGATCAAGGAATGCTACAAAATTCGACTGACTTCCTCTTAGGAAGCCTTGTCAACGTTCGGCTTTCTTCTCCATAGCTCTCTTTTATATTGTGCTAGCACTTTTTGTTATGTGTTCCATGTTCTGTCCATCTTAGCACTGTCCTGGGAAGTGAACTTGGTGGTATCCTACAAATATATGTACGCCATCTCTGGTCATTATTTGCTTTTAATTCATGCCATTATTTACCACAGTGGTTGTTACTCTTGCTTGGCGTTTCATTTCTTCATTGCATCCTCTTTGGTCAGAATATTCTATGGGAGCTTTGTAGGCATTTGGTTTCTACTTCCCATTTTAATGTGATTGTGGTCTTCCAGCATAGAGTATAATTAAGACATTGTCTCTGTCACAATTGTCACCTCTTGTGACCTCACTTCCTAGCAACTTATACTCTTTGAGGGGCTGTTGGTCAGTGATTGTGTTCTCCACTTGTGTCTTTTTTATCATGACCTGTGTTTGATCTTAGGCCCGGTAAGGTCATAAAAAAATTACCAAAAGTCAGATTTAAAATAAATTGAGAATTTTCATGAAATGCCAACAGTGGATTAGGGGTGTGGGTGGACACTTGCATTGTGTTGTCCACTACAAACTTGTTGTTGACACTTGCATTGTGTTGTCCACTACAAACCTGTTGCTGACACTTACATTGTGTTGTCCACTACAAACCTGTTGTTAACACTTGTATTGTATTGTCCACTACAAACCTGTTGCTGACCCTTGCATTGTGTTGTCCACTACAAACCTGTTGCTGACTCTTGCATTGTATTGTCCACTACAAACCTGTTGCTGACCCTTGCATTGTGTTGTCCACTACAAACCTATTGCTGACTCTTGCATTGTATTGTCCACTACAAACCTGTTGTTGACATGTTTGCACACATGATTCTGTTCACATTTTTTACTTCCTGTTAACACACCTGGTAAAATTCGTTTGGTTTACATAAAAAATAGTTGACTATTTTTTATACATTCAAATACTGATGAATATTGAAATGACAATTGTTCAAAATATTTTCCAAAGTTTTCTGTTATTTGTTAAAGATGTTTGGCCCTTCATTCATATTGGCAAGAGCGAAGAAATTTTATTGCAAAATCAAATTAAATTTTCTGATGTTAAACGTGTAGAAATTATAATATATGTGCATAAAAAGCAGTTTATGATATTATTATTAAGATATTATATGTGCAGAAAAAATTAGTTTATATTATGTAATGTGTTTATATTTATATGTGAAAAAGAAATGTTTTTTTATGATTTTAAATGTTAAAAAAAAAATACAATGCAAACCCCCTCCTTTTCTCTTTAATGATTTCTATTCAAAACATTTTTATGTATGTATACATTTCTGTTGAATGAAATTGAAAATATGTATATTTTGAAATTTGTTTTTTTTATAAAAACTTTTGGTATTAGATAAATTGTTATCTCTGATACATATGGCAATTAAAATTGCATGTGTGTGTACCAAAATATTATGTTTGATTGCATGTGTATGTACCAAGATACTATGTTTGATTGCATGTGATTTATTCCATGTAACATGTTATGTGATTTATTCTATGTAACATGTTATGTGATTTATTCCATGTAACATGTTATGTGATTTATTCCATGTAACATGTTATGTGATTTATTCCATTAACATGTTATGTGATTTATTCAACTTAACATGCAGGTGTGTAACTTAGCAAACTGTTCAGATATTTTTTTGTTTCTTTGTATTGATCCGTGGCCAGTGATGGAAAAGCAAACTGCAATAGCAAGTCCATATTTTTTTCTAATTGACCATCCTCAATGCATCACTAGTGCATGCTCATTCTGACTTGTACATAGTCTGTGTTTATTTCATTCACCACTTGGTCACACTCCATTTTCTTTGTGTTGTGTTCACTTTCTCTTCTTATCTCATCTTATTTGATTATATTTTAAAATTTCCTTAATTTACTATATTTGAAATATGTTTTTGGCTTGACAGCCTTTTTTTTCCAGCAGCCAATAGACTGAGACAACCAGCAGGCATTAGATTGGACTTGGGAGTTTGTGTTCAATTATGATTAATTTGAGACAAATGCAGGGTAAGATTGTCTCATAACTGTACGTGGAAAATAATGGGGTTACTGCTTTTTTGTAAAATGGAACATAATAAAGCTTATTATAAAGGATACAAATTTGCTTTGTTCTTATTGGACCCATGTTGTGTTTGTTGGGGGTGGTTTGCTTCCCTTTGTTTGGTTGTCTCCCCTTTTTCATCTTTAAATAAAATCATTATTTGTTCTTAGTTGAGATTTCTTCAGTTTCTTCTTTCTATCGGGGATCTTCTTCCCCCCGTGTCGCAATTGTGCATTTTGTTTAGGTGTGATGGAATTCGGGCCTGGTTATTTGGATCTTTTTTTTTGCCCTTATTTTTCCATCCACCCCGACCACCATCCCCGAAAATTTTTAACTTATGTTAAAAAGGTAGACAATTGGGATAGGTGTTTCAAAATTTACATATACAAATTTCGATTGCTCATATAAAAATAACAAAAGCATGTTTATGTGGTATTGTTTATAGTAGTCATATAAAACATATCTATGTTCATTATAATATACTCGGAATATGTTAATTGCATTAGCTTTTCTATTATACATGTATATAAAGTTAATTAAATATACGGTTGTGTTATCTTTCTTTTTCCATGCCCTTTTTATTGCCCCTGGTTTTCATCATCACAAAGTTCCAAAACTGTGATATCCAATAGAGTCACTCATTTCGAACGAAAACGTTTCATGACATGAACTTGGTCTTGTTCATCACAACTGATACAGCAGCCTTTTAGCATTAATAGGATAAAAAGTTCATTTACCGGGAAAGTATAATTTGCAAATAAGTAATAAAATGTAGTGGGTAGAGGGATCGATCATTTCAATTATAAATGTACGAAAGTGGCAGAAGGAAATTAGCTTTGTAAATTCTTAAGGTCAAAGGGAGACTCGTTTTTTATAAAAATCTTTAGATAGCAATTTTACGGTCAAAGTTAGGCTATCGTGTATTAATTTTAGAAAACTTAAGATTGTAACAGTTATTCCCCATTTAATTTTGTGTCTTATTTTTTTTTTTACATTTAATTTTTCTTTGCTAGATTTTCACCACAAGTGATACAGTCTCTAAGTATTAATAGGTTAAAAGTAAATTTTACGGAAATTATAATTTGCCAAAGATTAATAAAATGTAGTGATTAGAAATATCCATCATTTCAATTTAAAATTTACGAAACTGGCAGCAGGAAATGACCTTTAAAAATTCTTAAGGTCAAGGGAGACTTTATTATTTATTACAAAAATCTCTTACGGTCAAAGTTAGACTATCGTGTATTTGTTTTAAAAATCTTAAGATTGCAACAGTTATTGCCCTTCAAATTTTGAATCTTATTTTTTTTTTAAGTTAATTTTTTCAGTGCCAGGTTATTTCCCTTTGACCGTAAAATAATTTATTTCAAATATTCTTTTTTCTCGGTTGTCTCTCTTAGACCATAAATTTTTAAAAACAATCGTAAATATGAAAATATTTTATTTTAATGAATGACTTTAAAAATTGTATTTAAAATTGGGACAATTTATCGCAATTATATTTTAGTTTTTCTTCAAATACCTGATAAAGTAATAGTTTAAACATTATATAAAAAATTTTCCTTATTTAAGAACAATAATGTAAATGATTTATTAAAAATTTAGGACCATTCATCATAGCTATTTTACAAAAATCTGTTTGATATTTTTCTTACTGATGATAGCAGATATTAGTTGTTCAACTGTAATCATTAGTAATTTTCCAAGAGTAAACAGCATATCTCTTTATCCCTGATGTCAGACAAGATTTTATATTTTACAGCTGGACTTAGCAACAGGAATGAGATTCACACACTCCTTTCTGCTTTTAAAAACATTACATATACGCAATAATGCACAAGGTCACCAAAAACAGATTTTTATAAAGTGGATTATGTCTTAAGATACAAAATTATAACCACAGACTAAAAATTAAAGTTTAACCTTCATAGATATTGGTAGAGAACCACTGCTCATTATATTTTTCGAAAGGTTTGAATGGGAAGGATATTAGTATGTTTCTTTCTCTCCATATCTCTCTCTCTTTTAAATAAATAAATTTTATTTTTATGAATAAAAGTAGCTTAAAGTAGGTAGTCCAAACCAAATTTATCTTTAAATATAGACTGTTTTAAGGACACTCACTTTGATAGAACTTTTTAATACAAGAATTTTGATACCTGTTTTATTACAATAGCTCAATAAATAAAAGAGTAAAGTTTTAAAATTTGATAAAAGTTGGCTATTTTTCATTTTGTCAAATAGTCCATTTTTGTGGAAACATAACTACTAAACTAATAATTATAGAAGTTCCAAACTTGATGTACTTGCTCAAAAGTTTACATATTTAAAGCCCAATTTTTTTAAAGCAGCTAGAACTGTTAATTCAAAAGTTATTAAAAAATAAAAAATAACAAGATTGCTTTTTAGTCGTTTTTATATTTTCCGACTTCAAAAGTGTGAAAATACACAATTTCAATTAATTTTTTTTGGGCTTAATTTAATCTTAACGCTCTCTAATTTGATTGATTATTAAATGCAGTGCATTCAAGTTATTAAATTCACACAACCCTGATGTAAAAATAAAATAATTTAATTAGCATGAAACAGTTAATAAAAATGAATGAAAAAAGTCCAAGCCTTATTTTTCCATAAGACTGACAAAGTTTTGATTTTTACAGCATCCAACATACCACAACAGTTGAGAACAAATTAAATGAAAACAAAGAAAAAACAAATTGATTAGTAATCAAAATATTTTATTATATCATTCATGTCAATCATTCAAGAGAAACATTTGAAGACTCTTGCAATTGTGAATGTCAATTATTCTATATCCCCATCTCTTTTTCATTTATAAATCAAAACCACCATTGGCTAACTATTAAAATGTAAGTACATTATATTTAACTGTTTTACATTTTTAAATGTTTACTGAGAATGTGTTTCAACTGTCCTAAACATGAGAAGATTTTTAAAAAATCAAAATCACCTATGTTGAAATACAGAAATCTCATGAAAATATGGCACTGTAAAAATTGAATACATTAGTGTAAATATATTTATGTCATAAAAATATATTATTTTATAATATTTTGTAACTCTTTATGTTTTAAAATGAAATGAAACAATATCTTACATCTTTTTACACATTCATTACACTAAATAGATTTGATTTTTCACAAATGCCTTTACTTCATAAAACTGACTGTCAAATCAGGTGTTACTGAACAAGTTGAGAAAGATAAAAAATTTGGGTTATTGAATACATTTTATAATATATTATTACGCTGTTTACTTGAGATTTGTGCTCATATAAAAGTAAGGAGCAAGATGAGAAAATATTCCACACATCACAGCAATGTCTGTTTCTTCAAATGTTCTCAAACCTAGAAGAGGAATAAAGCCAGACATGGTTTATAATAAATAAATATATGTTAAATAATTAGGTTTTTATTATGTAGGAAACAATGCTTAGCTTTTCAATAATTTTCTAAAGTTTTTAACAGTAAACTAAAAAAAAAAAATTAATGTACATATTTCTTAAAAATTATAGAGAATTAGAATTAACAATTGAAGCTAACATCAGATGGTGAAGAGTCACTCATCTAATGGATCTAACAATGGTTATGGATGGGTCATCCATTATTGTAGCTGCAGGGTAGCTGGGTAGGGAACATGATTATATGTTGCCGCTATTGGATATGAAACATGAGGTGGGTAGTGGCAACCTCATGTCTAGGATTTTATTTACAGAGCAATTGAAGCAATTGAAGAAACCATTTCTGAGCTACCGTTTTGGCTCATATACTTTTAAAATTAGTTGCAAGGTAGAAACCCATAGTAGAAATCCCTCTTAGGGGTCGCCTGACGCCTGGGAGGGGGAAGATTTTAGGACATAAATATACCATCCAGACTGCTGTGAACGTCAACTCCTGAGGCTGTGAGAGCAGCGTCAACAGCCAAGTGGATATCCTTGGGCTGGGGTGGCCTCCGTTGGGATCTGATCCAGTGGGTGCTGGCGGGGGCTGTCCTGGTGAAGTAAGATCTCCAAAGTGCCACTTCGTGGCCCAATATTTGGGTTTGTGGGGGGGGGGGGGGGAAAGGGAGGGGGGGCTTTGGGGGGGGAAAAAA
>CAXITT010000023.1:553857-570484 GCA_964033795.1 Lymnaea stagnalis | reverse complement strand
GTTGTTAATCGTGCCATATAAAATTGAAACTAGAAAAAGTAAAAAATAATTAAAACAAAAAATGAAGATATAAATAAAAGTTTATAAAAACAGAAAAAAAAAAAAATATCTATATATATTGTTTATAAAATGTTAAAAAATGTGTTATTATCAAAACTGACAGAACATTACCCATTCTTGTCCATTTCAAAGCCGAGAAATAACTTCAGATAAAGATAACTTCTGACCAAGGCAAGAGCTTAATTCAGAGATAGATACTTGCCAACATGTACCAGTTCATTCCCTACTAGGAATAACTGTTAGAAGAAAACATATATTTTTAAATGTGTTTCTTCAAAATAATTTCTATATTTGAAAAGTTGTTAAATAGTTGGTCAAACTAATTGGCAGTTAGTTTGGTGTTTTTCCAACCAAATAATACATGAATCGATGTTTATTTTTGTCCCAATAATTTGTGATAAATAATTATTACCATAAAGTTGAGTTATTAATTTGGCCAAAAAGATCATTAATTTTATTTTTTATAAAAAATATTCAATACAAAATTTGTTCTCAAATCTCATGATTTTAAATACATTTTGAAATTCCAAGAATCATATGGATAATTTTTTTGAAACTTTTAAATTGTAGTATTAAATATAAAAAGTTGATAATCCTTACATAGGCTAAATGAAAGGACCCAACAACAGACCAATTAATAGCACACTCAACTAATCAAAACCTGACATGGTAAAGTGGTTAGTAAAAAAAATAATCCATACCACTTACCATGATGGTTAACTTGAAATGATGGTTAAGTTAATATGATAGTTAATTTGACATATCTAGCCAAGCGTCCAAGTTAAGACTCATATTCTTATGTGTTCACATCTTAACATCAACTTCAACTGTCTTCGTGACAAAACTGCATTCCTGTAGTCACTGTAGAGACAACCCAAAAATAATAAATTTATTTACAAAATAAAGTTGAAAGAAGATAAAGGCTTTTTTGATATTGGCATACAGCTATACAAGTTTTTAAAAGCACAGAATTTTTTTAATTTTTACACTTGGAACTAGACTTGGGTTGTGCAGCTGAGGCATGGTTCGAGTGCTGAGACTAACTAATAAGACTAAAGTTAAAGTTAAAGCTGTGAAATGTGAACTGTAAAGTCTACTTCACTACTGTAAAATTAAAGACATTCCTGTAGTCACTGTAGAGACAACCCAAAAATAATAAATTTATTTACAAAATTAAGTTGAAAGAAGATAAAGGCTTTTTTGATATTGGCATACAGCTATACTAGTTTTTAAAAGCACAGAATTTTTTTAATTTTTACACTTGGAACTAGACTTGGGTTGTGCAGCTGAGGCATGGTGCGAGTGCTGAGACTAACTACTAAGACTAAAGTTAAAGTTAAAGCTGTGAAATGTGAACTGTAAAGTCTACTTCATTACTGACTACTGTAAAATTAAAGACATTGCCATCGGCCTCGGCAAATGCAACACAGAATGACAAAGGGAAGCGTTATTCACACAGCTCTGTGAATAACGTTTAGCGTTATCGGCAGACCGAAATCTGTGAATAACGGCGAGCGTTATCCGCACAGCTCTGTGAATAATCACTTCGAATGACAAAAGCTCAAAACAATGAACTGATAAATAATTTTGACATAATAGTATTGCATAACAAGATGATTGTTTGCAATGCCATTATTAGTAATTATTAATCAGTAGTCATTAATCCACAATTGAAATAAATTATTAAATTAATTAAATAGTAATAGTACTGATACTAGTAACTTAACTAACTAATCTAATACTTTAGTCTTTAGTATAATACTAATATACGATAGTAGTAGTAGTAGCAGTAATTAAATTTAATCAGCTTGTCTCGAAAGACCATCCACCAGCTTCCAAAATTGCTGCATTTATAATAAATAAATTTTAAAAAACTTTGATCGCAAAATCATCAACTAGGATAACTTATACTTATAATAACTTACACTACTAACTTGTACTAACTTAGTAACTAGGCATATTAATTTTAAAGAAAAGATTAAGTTAACACCGTATAAATAATGATAGTAATTTCCCCTGTGAAATCAAATATAATAAATGCGCATTTTTAATTAAAATGTTTATAATTGAATTCACAGGATTTTTTTTCCACTAAAGTTAAAGAAAATTGCATCGATACACTGGCATAAAGGGGGCAGAGAGGGCGGTCCTTCCCCCCCCCCCTTTTTTTTTTATAAAGGGGTGCTATTTTCAGATTATTGAAGAGTTTTTATCGTGGAAGGGGTCAGCTAAGTATCACCCCTGTAATCTACATAGTTACATAGACTTTAGTCCAATTATAGTATAGTACAAAATTAAAATTAAAGGAAAATAATGATACAGTCGAACGCACTTATCTCGGCCTCGGTTTACTCGCTTTATTATGAACGTAAACATTCATAGCCTTAAACCTATGTTAATCAATGAATTTTTAAATCTTGGCCCAATAAGAGTGATTGGCAGCAAATCGGCCAGAACTTGTTTACAATTGTTGGAAAACAGGCTATCCACTTTTGAATCGTCATTGAAAGATGAGATAGTCTGCATAACTTAATAACTACTGACTACCTCTAATCTCGACACAAAATTCTCTGAATATTGACAATATCGAAAATATCGGGATTCCGGTATTCAATATCTAAAATACCGGTTTTGGTAAAAAGGACCGGTTTTTCGACCCCTACTTCGAACTGTAACAAGGGGTCGTTCGAAATTACTTCACGCTCAATGGGGGTGGGGAGGGGTCGAGAATTTGTGACATTTTGTGACACGGGGGGAGGGGGGGGGTCAAAATTGTGTGACGTCACACTTTTTTTTTTTTTTTAAATTTAAAAAATTTTTATTTTGAAAAAAATTTTATTAAATTAATTTTAAAATTCAATGGGGGTGGGGAGGGGTCGAGAATTTGTGACATTTTGTGACACGGGGGGAGGGGGGGGGTCAAAATTGTGTGACGTCACACTTTTTTTTTTTTTTTTAAATCTAAAAAATTCTAATTATGAAAAAATATTTATTAAATTAATTTTAAAACATTAATTTGAGGTCGAAATTGCCTCATGTATTTTAAGTATAACGAAACTCAATTACAATCGATCACTCACACCTTCTGGACATATCGAAAAATGACGCGCAAAACTGTTGTGGCCATTTTACATTGGCTTGGAGGACTTCGTTGTTTTGCGTTTTACGTCACAGTTTTCTAATACTACATCTTAATCCACTATGGGGAAATGTTAAAGAATAAAATAAAATCTTAGTCTTAGTTTAATTATGAAAATTTTCTGTATGTTTTGAATTTTTTTAGGTGTGACGTGACACTTAAAGGGGGGTGAATTAAAGAATCTGTGACACTTTGTGATAGTGGGAGGGGGGTCTGAAAATATCCTCCTCCCATCTTTAAGCCCCAAAAATATCTAGGCACCTTTCAGTCGTAGGGGTTGCTGGGCGCACATGATGGTTCTAAGGTTAAGTGGCACCTATATTTTTAACTAGGATTTCTTTCGTTGCTCTCCAATTAAGTGTGGAATGTTGCAAAACTAAATTCAGATATGTGAAAAATGCATTTTTGTATTTATCCAAGTACCCTCAAGTGTTATATAACAAAAAATGAATAGGCCTATAGTTTACGTCCCGCTGGTGCGAAATTTAAGATGACTTTGGTCATTATTATGGCTAATTTTGAAATTTCACATCAGAACCTTTGAAATGCCACCTCAATATTGTCTGAAAGAAACAACAAATTGAAGTATGCGCCAAAATAATGCACCCCTGCATTTTGAGTGTGTACGAATGTCTTTAGCACCCTTAGTTATGCACCCCTTCCATCACGCTGATCAATGATACACTAAGGGGTTGATTATAAGCCTATCCCTAATGATTACCTTGAGTGAAAACGGAGTGAATTCAGTTTATATATGGCACTAGGCTAAATACTAAGGCTAAATAATGCCTCCCACAAAACCTTAAAAAATGTTCTTCCGTGTTCAAAAGGTATAATAGAAACATCGAGTTCAAGTATAATAAAAAATAATCCTCTTGATTTTAAAAAGAATCCTCTTGATTTTGAAATAATCAAACATTTTCTGGGGAGCAAGCCCCCCAAAACCGATCCACTCGATTTCCGCCCTACTTCTCGATGAAAATTATCGCCCATTTCGGTATCGATAGATACACACTGGCTAGTGGCGTAGCTACCATTAAGGCTGCCATGAGCGGCCAAATATTTTTGCCATCCCCCCTTTCACGGATTCAAACTTTGTCCAAACGAAAATGCCACAAAATGTAATGCTTGAACTTGAAGGTTCAAATAATATAAAGTGTTATCTTACTCTCATCCCATAAAAAGTTACCAGAATTAATAAATCAAAGAAGAAAAAAAAAAGAACAAACATTTTTCATTTTTAAAAAATATTATTATGCAATTCACCATATTTTAAAACAGTGCTCCGCAACCTTTCTTACGCGTGACACTTCACCCTCTATGCACTTGCTAGGACTGCACCTCACGCCACAAGTAAAAACATACAATACATAATTTATCATACACTTTCTATGTCCTTAGCATTATTAAGGTATTTGTGGTTCAGGTTGTATAATATAAGACATTCTTTCACTAGCTTCAGATTCCACAAGAAATTCAATCAGTTTTTCATTAGACCACATGCACACCTGACATCATCTTGCGGCACCCCTGTGCGCTGCGTCACACCAGTTGCAGAGCTTTGTCTTGTATAATGAAAGAAAGTATAAAAATTTACAATTTAAGATCTCAGACATTGTGCTTTTATTACATTATGGTAAAAAAAAAGTAATAATTCCATAAAATGATATAATAAATAAAACAACCTTAAACATAAATAATTGTACATAATTAAATGTATAACATGACATGCAGTAAACATCTGCTGATAATGAATAAGTATGATTGATAGTCATATCCTTTCTCTAGGAATTTTGAGCTTTACCGATAATGGCCATGGCTGTTAATACTTTGGCAAAAACTTCAACATGCTCCTTCTGTCGGGCTGTGCCATACAAACATTTCCACGATGGATGACTCCCCTCCCACTGCAGTCTTAACATGCTTTTTATTCTTCTTGCAACACGCAGTTTATGAATAGGGCAAGATTTTCATTTTATCAATTTGACACTTTACCACTAATAACAGGATTAGTTTGAAAACACAAACAAGGGTCTTTGTTAATTTTGCAATTTAAAATAGATGTTATTGCAAACAAATTCACAAATAAGATTGCCACCTTTGTAAGTTTATCAGATGGATGACCTGCATGCAGAGGCTGAGAAAAGAAGGTCTCAATAGAGTATCGTTTCACTTTATTGCCTCAAAGTTTAGTTTGTGTAAATTTGTTTTAAAACATGCTTTAATTAATGCCAAAGAGCCTCAAGCAAGCACTTAAATGTTGTTTTTTTTTTGTTTAATTGCATTTGATGCTTCAATTGACACTCGTTTAGAAGACTCCCCTGGCGCTTGTGTTATGCCAACTCAACTTATATTTAAAAAATTAGGTTTATCTACTTAACTGTCACTGGTAATTGGAAGTTTACTGCTTACTGCTGGAGTAAAATTATTTTAAAAATTTAAAAGTATAATTCTTGCTATGTCGGCACTGATTCAGAACGGGCCTGCTTATAAAGCAAAAAAATATCTCTAAAGCTGTAACATGCTAATTTTAAGTCATGCCGTAGTAGTAGGCCTAAGATTCATTGTTAGTTATATTAAATATATTCAGCTATTTCATTGAAATTAACTGAACTTATGCTAACACTACTGTCCTTGATAAGAATTTTTTTAAAAAAGGAAAAAAAAACTAATTTGTTATTAGGGTTTACTAGTAGACTAGCAAGGGTTCCAACATTAGTGATATTACATAGATACTGGTCTAACCTCACCCAGATTCTATGTTTATATGGCCTACCAATCCTAAACTTTGGGCCAAAGATCATTTTGAGCAGACCAATAGGATTTGAGCTTCCTTTTGAGCAATGTTGAATTTATTGCCCCTGCCAACTGGGAATTTTAAAACAAAACACATATAAAATATGGTTCAACCATACAGGTTGGAAAGTGTGAAAGTATATATTCATTTTAATACATACAACTCAAAATCTTAAGCCTGTGTTAGGCCACCACTTTCTTCACACAGCATTCCAAATACACCATTTACCCTGGAGTGCACAGACAGGTTAGTGTATAATAACAATCTAATTTTGTTTACTGTATTCACAATCAGCAATCACATTAACAATTGGAAGCCATTTTAAACTAGGTGTAAGATGAATGATACCTGGTATGGCTGGTTATAGACATTATAGAAAAAGTGATAAATGAAAATGTAAAAATCCGACCTAACACATGCAATTAATATAAGATACAAATACAATACAGAGGTAATTTAAAAAAAAATATACAATAAACTTGTTATCAATTACCTGGTAATTAAGTCTTTGGTAATTGATCTCAATAATCCTATGCTTTTGGTGTCCCAGAGAAAGCATAATGCATCAATAAATTCTTATGATTTCTTAATGGCCATACATTTTCTACTGCCATTTTTTCATGTCATTTACTTTTCGTTGCAGCCTTGCAACTGCCTACCAAAGTCAGACTAGCAATGATGCAGCTTTTTAAAAAAATACAAAACATCCACACTTTAAACACCAGATGCACACATCAGGAACAAATTTAAAAAAAAGGAAACATTATTCTTATAGTAGACTAAGAGGTAATACAGGTACTAAATACAATTATACCAGTAACAACATATATGTTGGACTTAGAAAAAAAAATGTCAGGAATATAACTTGAGTCTAAAAGCTAACAGATTAAGAAAGAACTAAAAAATTAGTTTTAAGACATAGGATTCAAATGCAAAGAGATCAATGAATATTGATTGAAATTGAAAGACAAACACTTTTATATGATATACTTTACAAATCTGAATATTTTAACTTTTGACAATAAAAAAAGTACATGAACTATTCTAAAATTATATCATACAGGTAAATTCCATATTCATAAGGTCTAGAGCACCCATTTAAAATATTGTTTTCTCATTTTTTCACAACTTATGCTTAAATTCTTTGGGGAAAAAAACTACCCACGAAGCAGTTAAGTTAAGACTTAGTAATATGAGATTTTCAATTTAGACTTAGAAATCAGAGATTTTAAATTTCAAACGGCAAGATGAATGCTAAATGTAGTATAGATAGAGAGCTGTGTCATTAACATTTAAGAAAAAGAACCATTAAATTAAAAAAAATATTTACTTGTTCAGTTTGGTGGAGCTTTAATATATATTTTTTTAACAACAGCCCAAATTTTTTTAGTACGGTATCCAAACTATTATTATTACTTTATAAATCATGTGTTTACATTGAGATTCAATGATTTCAAAATTAGACTACAAAATACGAAGGTGAAGGGATAACAGAAACACAGTATATTGGGAAGGGAAGAGGGCCAGCTGGGATATGTTAAGAGACAGGATTTCCTGGGATACATTAAGAGACAGAGCCTAATGGGATATGTTTAAAAGAAAGGACTAACTGAGAAATGTTATGAGACAGGGCCAGGAAAGAAGAAAGCTCAGGTGAAGAGCTTAGTGGAGAATCAAAATAGTATATGGTGTGATCAATCTCTTAAATAAAAGTATTAAAAGTCATGGATCATGCGATATGGTCACAGGAATGAAAAATAGGCAGTTTGGTTATAAAGGCCAATCAACAATGCATATTTCATCAACTTTTTTAAGGTAATTTTTTGTAAAGTAAAAATTGTTGCAAATTGTAAATAAATATCTATTGTCAAAATAAAAAAATTGGATTTAAACAAATGTTCCATTAAGTAATATAATATGTTATTCATTTTGACAAGTTGGTGAGAGCCGTTAACAAATGAATAAACTCACATTAAATCTGCTTCTAGTAGTATCTATGAGAGAAAATGAAATATTTAAACAGACTTAAATCCTAAAGCAACAAAAGTAATTATAAATTATAGTGTAAAAGAATGAATTTCAAAAATAAATCCTATAGGGATTTGTGTCATTCTAATCAGGAACATTGACACCTTTGAAGAAATTATAAGTTGGTGCATTCATTTTATTGCCAATAAATCAGTATCAGCACCGGTAATACACCCACACAAAGAGACTGTTATAAATGGAATGTGACTTGGCATTCATCAAATATACTAACATTGCTTAAAGTGGATATAACCATCAGCAGTAAGAGATAAGTAGTTTGCACCATTTGCATGGATTAGGAGCCTAATGAGAACCGTTTAGCATTTACCTGGTGACTTTAGCCTTTGTTATAACAATCAATAAGGCACTGGATAATATTGTCATCATTCAGGAGTAACTCACACTGAACCAGGCTTTTTTGGTCAAGGTTTGCTCTAACTCAAAGATGAAGCTCTGGGTGTATTTCAAAGTGTTCATGTATAAATACAAGGTGTCCATATATATATAAATACAAGTATAGACATATATATTAATACATTTATACAAACTTGCACATACATACACTAATAGACATCTCTCCCCCCCCCCCCCCCCCAATTAAAACTGCAGGGGACTAAATGGTAATAAAAAAATTGTTAAATTAAATTACATTCATTTCTTGACTCTGTTTTTTTTTCATCCTTTACATCGGCAACCTGATAATTATGTCTGCCTCTCTGTTTTTTGTAAAATGTATAACCTGCTATTACTATTAGTGCCAATAACAGTACCAGTGCTAACACAATCAATATGATGAAAATAGGTTGTAAAGCCACAGCACTGGGAATGGGTTCACACTGTGCATTTTCCATGCATTTTTTATTCTCATGCTCATCACTCAGACACCCATTGCTTTTCCGCACAACCTCAGCACAAGAAATATTTTTCATTTTGGGAGTTAAATTCTTTTGAGAGTCGGTCTCGGGAGAAGATGAAGTCTGATTTGTCTTAAGATGAAATCCTCCTTCTGTTGTCTCAGCAGCCGACGAAAAAACACCTCTGTGATCTGTACTTGAAGGATTGTGATCTATAAATTCAAATTCAACACAACATCGACAACCATAACTCAATGTTGTGTTTTCAATGTAGAAACCTGTTTCACACGTTTTGATTTTAGTGTCAGACCATCTAGTGCATTCTTCTGTCTCTGCAACATGATCCACAGACTTTATATATTTAGTGCAGGGCTTACATGCTTCAAAAGTATGGTTGTCTATGTCTATAAATGTGTCAAGGGGGCAATACTGACATTTAGAACTGCCTTCTGGTGAAATTACCCTAAATTGTCCCTTTGGACAAGTAAATGGTTTGGTGTGGAGAAAAGGTTCTGGCTGGGAGGGTAGATCTCTCATCTCTATTATTCCAAACAGAGTAAGTTGTATAGAAATAACGAAGACGTTATGGAGGACTGCCATCACAAAACTGAAAGCTGAAATTTAAAAAAAATATTTTTTACAAATGTCAATAGTTAGTTAGAAAGTTTTTATTGAATTTTAAAATAATTACAAACTTAAACCCAATTTAACAGATGAACTCATTAACAGTGAACAGGGTACTCATATTATCAATGTGTTCATTTTTGTCAGTGCAATTTTGTAAAGCAATACTGGTACCAGACAATGTTCCCTTTAAGCTGCGCGGCCGCGCAGCTATCTCACAGACGCAGCGCAGCTATCTCACAGACGCCGCGCAGCAGTTCTGAGTATCCGCGCAGCAAATTTCCATGTAAGTGTGTGTTTGTATTTGTGGGCTGTAAAATTTTGCACACAAAAAAAATGATGCTGTAGAACTTTGCACACAACTGTATGATTTTGCACACAAACCAACAAACCTTAGAGGGAACACTGGTACCAGGATGAAATAAATAAATCAGGGGTTCAATTTTTAAGGGTAATGAGAAGTGGGGAAAGGTGGAGAGGGCAGGTGTTAAGTAGGGTAGAGATCTGGAAATGTTGAGTATTAGCACACCCTCCACATAACCAGACCTGGAAAAAAACCCAAACTGGGTCAAGCTATTAAAGATAAGAATTTCTAATTTTTAAAAATGCATTCCACCCAATGGTGGAGAAATGAAAAGTGCATTTACAGTGATCGGAGTAGTTTACTTTTACTACACTCTAACTAGACAACAGCTACCGTACATAAAGAAGAAAAGAAAAACTATGATTCATTTGGTACATGTCAGCAGCTAATGTTATATAAAGATCTTGGCATTTTCTTTTCATATTTTGAAAAATTACTTTTATGATTTTTTTCTTTCTTTCTTTTTTTTCGCCTGAACTTAAAAACTCTTATTTATGCTTCCCTCCACCCCTATCAAAATAACAGTACCAAAGTCTTTTCATCTACAAAAGAGCACTGGCCTCCCCCCCCCCCTTCCTTTGCTTCTCAATTTCAAGGTATAATTGAGGATGTGGGTCGCCACAACTTGGAAAATGTTACTTTTTTAAAAATTTCTTTTATTATTTTTTTCTTTCTTTCTTTTTTTTCGCCCGAACCTAAAAACTCTTATTTATGCTTCCCTCCACCCCTATCAAAATAACAGTACCAAAGTCTTTTCATCTACAAAAGAGCACTGGCCTCCCCCCCCCCCCTTCCTTTGCTTCTCAATTTCAAGGTATAATTGAGGATGTGGGTCGCCACAACTTGGAAAATGTTACGAGAACCACTGGGTTAGGATTATATAATTCAGCTATTAGAGTTTTGAAGTGTTTACCTTTGATGCTTTCATGATCGCTACTGGTTCTATACATGCACTTTTCCCTTCTCCCCATTGGGTGGAAGACAATATAGAAAATGAGAAGATAACCCTTTTTAAAAATTAAAAATGGTGCCAATCAATCTCTTAATTTTCAAAAACTCAAAATGGTGCTCCGAACAAACATAAGCCGTGAACTGTGATTGTCAGTGATGACTGTCTCAACCACCTAAGTCTAAGTTCACTCTAAGTACCCCGGTATATATATATTGGACTTTAATAGCAAATTAAACTATAAAATCCAACATACCCCACAAAGGCTAGTAGAACCAAAAATATATTTTCACTGGTTCACCCTGGCCATTATAAATTTTGCACTGTGTTGCTAAGAATAAAATTCATATTTATATTGGAGGCAAAAAAAAAAAAAAAAAAAAAAAAAAAAAAGAGGGGTGGGGGAGGGGGTGTGTCCGCATCTTGTGTTTCCACACTTTTCTTCCCAGGATTTGGCCCTTACTTATTCTTAGGAGGCCTATAGATACACAACTTGAGTTTGATAACCACTCTGTAAAAATTGACAATCACAATCAAATACCAGAACAAATAAAAGTTTTGTATAACCTTGTGGGTGCAGGTATTACATGGAAATAAAAATTACTAGATATATCGCCACAGCATGACATTTGAATTTTAATCTTAAAAATTGACTGGTTATTACTTTATTTTAACAAATTTAATAAGTGTAAATTAAAAAAGTTATATAAATTTTAGGATTTTAACAATATAAGATTTATTTAATGCATGTCTGTCTGTGCACTGCTGATGGCTGGTCAGAATGTTAGCACACTTTGTTAGTGCAAGAGAAGTCAAAATTTGGCCTCTCTACACCTGTAGATTCTGTTTGTCGCATATGACTAGGGCGGTACATTTGCTATCGTGTTGCAGGTATGGAACAAGAACAAGGTTCAAGTGTCATGTGAAGTCAAGATAAATGAAACTGATAGACTAGGAATACAATATTTTGAGAATTAGGAGAAAGTAAAGTGGGTAACAATAATAACATCGCTGCTTGAACGGATTTGCAAAATGTGTAATATCGATTTTGCATCACAAGTCATGTTGAAATAGCATATTCAAAAACACCCACAATGCATAAGAAATTACCACCTACTCCTCAACAAAAGATTGGACTAATGCAAGTAGCTACCAGGAGACAGAGCTTATGGCAATTATTGCTCACACTGACAATGCTTCTATTTTAACTGCTGAATGGTTAGATGAGGATGATGTTGACTTGTCTGGTATATCAGTTACGTGTGGGTGGATGAGACTCCTTAACCTTGGTCGGCAACTCATCTAAGAAAAGGTAACTCTGAATTCAAACCCGGAGTTAGAGTCTCGTAAGGGGCATACAATGACAATTCCTACAACCATACCCATCCCTTGTCGTCTTGACGTAGAGTCTTGCTACTGGATATGGTGGGCCCGGACAAGAGAGTGAGGTTGACGCTGCGCAACTCTTCCTCACTTTAAACAAAAGTAATCATTTACGATACGACTCGATGGTCCTAGTCCATCTTCGACGGACGAACAACAACATATCAGTTACGTAATATGAAAATGATAAATCAGCTACTATGCCCATTGTTACGATAGAGCAACACCTGGCTACTCCCTAGGAAGATGATATCAGCTAGAAACTATGCTACAATGGTCAGCTACACTGACAATAATCATATGTATACTTCCACAAACAATGATATTTAGTCTTTAAAAACCTTTTAATTGATTTTGCTTATGACATTTAAGTGTAAAATTTTTTAATTGTTGATTAACAAGTGAAAGATGCAATAAAATGTTTTTCCTAAAATTGTTTGTTATTAAAATAGATCATCAAAAAGTAAAGTGTATTTATATATTTTTTAATTATAATTCATTTTTTAAAATTAATTTTTTTGGAGGTGGGGTTTGTTATGTAGTACACTTTTTTACTGTGCGTGAACTTTCTTTGACCCAGCATTAGACTCCTAGCAGACAGTAACGTTTGTTGTGGGCGTGGTTAAATCTCTTTGATGTATCTTGTTTACTACCGACTTCCAATTAAAAATGGTTAGTATGTCTACTAGTATCTTGTCAAAGGTTCTCGATTGTATTAGAAAAGTAAGGGCGTTTCTAGATGCGTCGGTAGACCCACATATATAAGGGATTGACAGGCACAGAGAGAGACGGAGATTGATAGATATTTTTAACTTCACGAGACGTGTCTTATTCTTTGTGTGCTCATTTGTTTATTTCGCATTCTTCATTCATCATTATTAATTGGCACATTGTACTAACTGTGTTAACTGTGTACCGGTACAAGATCTACCATACTGTAAGTTGATGATTTGTAATGATATTTCTTTTGTTTTGTAATTGTATTATTACTAAATTAAATCTTATTAATTGTAATTGGTACTGTTTTGGGTGTCGTACTTTGTTATTTTATTTTTCTATGGTATCGTCCTTTGTTAGGCACTGCTTGAACGAGCCATAAATTTAAAATAGGAGATTAATTTCTCACAAGAGAAGCCAGCGCATAACAGGTTATACAAATGTTGACATAATTACTTAGGAGGGGTCACTGAAAGTTTGACAGTTGCAGACGTGTTTATCTTAAAACTCTTAAAATCTTATAATATCATCACAAAATCGTTCAATACATTATCTTAATATACAGTATATTTAGTGTATACATCTCAAATCGTACATTGTACTACAAAATCGTAGGAGTAAACCGGTATGCAGTTGTTGACAAGGGTTGGGTCAAAAATTGCTTAAAATTGTTGACGTAACTAATGGACGCCCACTTGGGCTGTCATAGCTGGAGTTTAATTTTGTAAGACTCACATTACTCATACAGAAATTAAAAATTACTTTAAATGCAATACAAAAAAAGTAAGACTTTGAGGAGGGTGGTAAGGCACTCTATGAAGCCAAATGATTAAAATGAAATTTAGAAAAACTATATCAATGTTTAATTTGTATTAATTTAACAAAATATTTTCCTAATAATTTAACTGATTCCGCTCCCTTTTTCCGCCGTCAGTGGTTATGCTCCCTATACTGCAGTCGTATATGTAGTGTCAGCCAAAAAAAAACAAAGGATTCAAATTAAATGCAGAAAAGACTAATGTTTTATTTTTATTTATTTATAAAAAAATCTCCACATAATTTATAGTTTTGTTACATATAGTGCAGCGGACACTCATACTGTCATTGAAATCAAAACTAAAAAAAAAAATATGATAGATTCAAGGGTGGCTGCTCTTAATTATTTGGGTGGATACTTTTAAATATTCAAGTGGCTATTCTTAAAATATTCAAGTGGCTTCTCTTAATTATTTAATCTTAATCTTATAAGTGAAAGAAACATGTTATTTTCTACAAATTATGTTGTTATTTTTTATTGTTAGTGTTATGGCATTCATAAATTTATATTAATAACATTTAGGCAATTTTTTTTTACCCTCCTACCCGCTACCCGATCCCCTTTATAAACAACAGGGCCTTTTAAAAAACACTAACAGCAATGGGGGCCTTGGACATAGTAATATGCAGTCCATAAATGATGTCCATAATTTTTTCTGATTTTGACCCCCCCCCTCCCCATTGGCTCAAAAAGTTAAAACCCCCCCCCCTAAATAAAATTTTACCAAATCTCTCCCCCCCCCCCCCCACCACCACAAAAAGTCCCTGTGTTCAGTACTGTCCTTTACAAACCTTTAAGAAATTCACCTCTCTTGGATATCAAATTACTGCACCTGTGTCAGAAACATAATAATAGAAAATTGGTTCTTAACCAGGGGTAAAATTACCTCCCCAGCCCTGAGGTGTGGAAGACCAGAAAATTGTATTGTATTTGCTGCCATTGCTAGTTGTTGCTTCTTTAAAAAAAAATCAGTTTTTATGCATTTTTGATTATGACTAGCAGCAGTAGATGTTTTTCTGGTGAATTTTGTTTGCGCATTGCTTGTATTGGTAATTTTTTCCTTTGCTTATAAAAAGTTAATTAAAGAAATAAAACTACGATAACTAAATTATTTTATTAGTTTTAATTTTATTACAATTTAATTTATACAAAGAGTGGGCCTGCAGCGTTGTAAAAAAGGTTAAGAATAGCTGCCCTAGAGCATTTACTAAGATCCCCACCCCCCATCAACCACTTTTTTTTCGTTCCATCCCACTTCATGTGGTAGTCCTAATTCAAAGACTCCTGTGTCGATATTTAGCCATAAAATTTCACGACTGTCATTGTAACTATGTCCCGATTTTCCTCCTCCGTGGCATCCTGTAACTTGATCAGATGCCATTTTTCAGAATTCTCATACCTGTGCTGATTCTCTCAGTAATTAAAGTTTAAAAATAAAATAATAGGCTAATGATTTTTGCATAAAAGAATAATGTTAAAAATGTATGTAATTTAGGGTTATTAAGTGCAATTCTTTACTACAACTAAAAGCCTGACTTAATAACTTAATAGCGTGTGGTTTTTGCAAGGAGCCTAAAATTATTATAGCCTACCTATAACTATACTATAAGTATAAGCTATATTATTAATATTAATATCCAGCCCTGAATAAATTACAAAGGCTACGCATGGGGCCTTTCGCGGTCGCCCCATTTGCCACCCTTGCCCTTAGTGCCAGCCCTAAAATATTAAAGTTAAGGCAAAGGAGCCATCTTGTCTTGAAAAACAATGACATGAAATGAAGTCATGCGTCTAAGGGGGAGGGGGGTAAGATTTTTGTGACAAGTGGGGGGGGGGGTGAGGGCTTAAGCAATGTGAAGTCACATGAAAAGTGGAATATTGTATTTTAGCTGGCTTTTTTTTAAGGCTGCAGCTATTTATAGCATTGATAGTAAACTACCAATCTTAGGGAGATATTAAAATTTGTAATACTTATACCAATATATTATGACATTGGCAATAGACCCTTTCTCTTTACTTTTTAAATCACAAATTCAATTAACAAAAAACATACTTGTAAGTAAAATTAAAAACCCTTTGCACCTGATTTAAAAAAAAATATAAATTCAAAAAACAAAATAACTTTATTAATAATATTATTAATTATAATTCATTTTCAGTAAAGTTAAATATATTACTTATCTAAGTCTAAACTAAGAGGCTCCACTTACTAATTGCTCTTACCCTGATTCTGAATAAAACAGTCGGTTTCAGCGGCAGCAGACTCTGGTACTCTTACTTAGTCCTGAGTTACAGTTTACAGTTATTGGTCTTACTCTTTCCTCTTTTAACTTTAGAGGAAAATAAAATTCGAAGTGGATGCGTACACCGCGGCGGTGTACCTAGCGAAACCATCGGCTTTGGCCTGCGTAAACCGCGGCGGTGTACCTAGTGAAATCGTGGGCTTTGGCCTGGGTACACCGCGGCAAAAATTTACCATTGGCCTGGTTTTAAGATATTATACTTATTAGAGAAGATCTTGTGTGGTCAAGTGGTAGAGTGGACGCTTGGCGGTAATATAGTTTGAGATCAATTCTCAGTAGGGGATCGAGTTTTTTTCCTCCCATTTTAGTTTTAAAATATTTTGTAGCAATTTTAACAATTTAAATATATGTTTAAATATTATATTAGAAACACTTTATATATTTATTTATATATATAAGTGTTTCAACAAGTTGTACCGGCCTTTGACTTTGAAAATACCGATAACTTTAGTAATAAGACTTTAGACATTTGAAAACAAACTTAAAGTTTCTGAAAGCGCATGTAATACATGATGATCATGTATAACAGAAACATTATGAATACTAAGTGACTGATATTCTATTGTATTTCAACATTCTTCGTATAGTTGAA
>CAXITT010000023.1:506208-533562 GCA_964033795.1 Lymnaea stagnalis | reverse complement strand
TCGTTTAGTTTGCTCTTAAATGTCCCTTAGTTTGTTGTTAAATATCGTTTAGTTTGTTCTCAACGATCGCTTAGTTTGTTCTTAAATGACGCTTAATTTGTTGTTAAATATCGCTTTCGCTGAGTATTAAATGACCAAAAACTAGAGTTACTTTCGGCCGGTGGCCGAAAGTCTAAGTCAATTTCGGCCGAAACCGAAGAAAAACCGAAAGTTAACTTTTCTCTTTCAGCCGAAACCGAAATAAAGCCGAAAGTTAACTTTTCAGTTTCGGCCGAAACCGAAACTTGGCCGAAAGTGATCAAATGGCCACTTTCGGCGCCGAAACCGAAGCCGAAGCCGAAATTCGGTCGGTCTCTATTTCACGGTTTTATTTCTCAAACAATGGTTGTGAGACATTTGCTGATTCCCAAAAGCAAGAGCCTGTATGTTTTAAATCACTCGAACTTTTCTTCTCTCCTTAAAGTTTAGCTTTTCTATTTCACCCCCCCCCCTTCCCAAGCATCGTTACGAAGCACGGGCATTCGGCTAGTTTTACTTATAAATCTCTATATTTTATTTGTCTCCTTCCTTTAAACAAAATATAAATTTTAATCTTTTGATTAGAGTACACACAGTTTAGAAGCGATTCAAAATATCGGTAGATTCATGCTTAGTGTTTAACAATGGCATGATTTTGCAATGAAAACATTTCGCTTTGTCTTGATGTCATGGATAGGTAGCCAAAGTAAAACATGATCTAAGGGTAAACCTGAAAATAAAAAAAATAAAAATTATTAAAAAATTATTGATTGCTCTTTAAAATTAATTATTTTCAAGGTTTTAATTTTAACATAATTACAATTTGTTGTGAGAGTAAATGGTTCTTTATTGTAATGTAGGAAAAGGATATTAAAATTAGAATATATTTTGTGTTTTCTGTAGCAGCGTTCCAGGAACTGTGGGCCACGGACCACCACTCATACGCTAGCTTTACACTGCTGCTTCGCACCATATGAATATTTATGCTCAAAGAAAAAGAAAACTTCATTAATACACCAGTGGAACCGACACCAGGCACAATTTCAAACCTTGTAGACCGGTCAATCAAAACTAAAGTTTGGGAAACGCTGACCGATAGGGCGGTAAGATACTTATTAAAACAATAATGGGCGAGGAAGGCTACGTGTTAACACAGACAGACGACATAAAACACGCTGCGGGAAAGCTGAAATAAACAGAAAATCGATGACAAACCTTAGGGACCCACTTAGTACCTGATATTGTCTAAATGTTCCCGAAGCCCACTCAGTAGCTGATATTGTCTAAATGTTCATGAAGTCCACTCAGTGGCTGATATTGTCTAAATGTTCATGAAGCCCACTCAGTAGCTGATATTGTCTAAATGTTCACGAAGCCCACTCAGTTACTGATATTGTCTAAATGTTCATGAAGCCCACTCAGTAGCTGATATTGTCTAAATGTTCATGAAGCCCACTCAGTGGCTGATATTGTCTAAATGTTCATGAAGCCCACTCAGTAGCTGATATTGTCTAAATGTTCATGAAGCCCACTCAGTAGCTGATATTGTGTAAATGTTCATCAAGCCCACTCAGTAGCTGATATTGTCTAAATGTTCATGAAGCCCACTCAGTAGCTGATATTGTCTAAATGTTCATGAAGCCCACTCAGTAGCTGATATTGTGTAAATGTTCATGAAGCCCACTCAGTAGCTGATATTGTCTAAATGTTCATGAAGCCCACTCAGTAGCTGATATTGTGTAAATGTTCATCAAGCCCACTCAGTAGCTGATATTGTCTAAATGTTCACGAAGCCCACTCAGTAGCTGATATTGTCTAAATGTTCATCAAGCCCACTCAGTAGCTGATATTGTCTAAATGTTCATGAAGCCCACTCAGTAGCTGATATTGTCTAAATGTTCCCGAAGCCCACTCAGTAGCTGATATTGTCTAAATGTTCATCAAGCCCACTCAGTAGCTGATATTGTCTAAATGTTCATCAAGCCCACTCAGTAGCTGATATTGTCTAAATGTTCATGAAGCCCACTCAGCGGCTGATATTTTCTAAATGTTCATCAAGCCCACTCAGTAGCTGATATTGTCTAAATGTTCACGAAGCCCACTCAGTAGCTGATATTGTCTAAATGTTCATCAAGCCCACTCAGTAGCTGATATTGTCTAAATGTTCACGAAGCCCACTCAGTAGCTGATATTGTCTAAATGTTCACGAAGCCCACTCAGTAGCTCATATTGTCTAAATGTTCACGAAGCCCACACTGTAGCTCACAGGAGTTTATATTATTCAACAAATAAATTGTTTCTTACAAATAAAAAAATAACTTTGTTAAAAATTCAAATTTGGCAAGAGAATTATCTACCTTGAAAAAGGTGTAATTTCAGTTTCTTGAATTGAAAACAGTGAAATAAGCAGCTTCACGTTGTGTGACATTTTTGTAGATTACCTGGTATTCAGATTTTTAATAATCCATGTGGATCTCGTCCTGCGAAGTCCACAGCATCGTCACATTATGAGGGACGGGTATAGTTTCAATTAAAACAAATTGCTAATGTTACGTAAATCAGTATATGTTTAAATTGGCACTCAAAAAATAATAGTAAAAGTACCGGTAGACATAGCTATTAACTGGAATAATTAGTGTGGTCCTAGCTACACGACTACACATCAGAGGCAGAAGTTTTACACGCCTTCGTGCCCTGACGTCAAACAGCTGCGATAAGGTCTGCTATCCAGTAAAGGGAGGTACAGCAGTAGCCAATTATTTTTACAGAGTTTAAATGAAATATAAATATCACTTCCTGGTACATATTCCGGATGCCACCGAACAATGACAATCGATACCGATCACACGATTGAATGATCGCAGCGTAGCATTTGTGTCGGCGAAGGCGAACTGGGAACATGTTACCGCGATCTAGATTAAGTAATTCTAGTAAGTCTTCATAGTTTACTTTTGTACGAATTCTTTGTTGGGTTCATACATGTATATCGTCGTTACATACAATATAAAAACGAACATCATCGTGTGTCCGAATAAAGTTAAATAACAATGTGGTCCTTTAAAAAGTGATTTGCTCCTTTTTAAATCATTTATATTAACTTAACTTTTTTGTGGGTGGCTGGCTACCTGGATGACTGGCTGGCTGACTAAATCTTCGGACGCCCATAAACTCTTTGAAGATGAAAAACAATTTCTAACACATTTTTCGCCCCGCCCCTATTGCTCCATATTGCATTTTATAATACTTTGTTTTTAAGGGTTGTTTACTATTTTAAGTGTATTAAGTGATAGGACTTTAAAAAAAATAAAAAATTTAAATTTAATAGAGAATTTGCGCACACATGGACTCAGCACGACAAATGAAACGACAAAAATTAGTAAGTACTGTTGGATTTGACCCGAAGTACACATTGATAGAGCATTATTTATAACACATTTAAAAACAAAGAAACGGGTAATACATTTGTAAGCTAATTAATATAAAGCTAATTCAATGAATAATTTAAAAAAAAAATGAAAAGCATTGTGTCAAAGATAATCAGTTTTTAAATTCTGACATTTATTTCAAGGTGTTGCTATTACCCAAATCATCTTCATTGTTTGGAGGCATTGCGTTTCTGTTCATCTTCTTTCCATTTACTATAATAAAGGCAATGAAGCGTATGTCAGTGAACTTTAAAAAACCGTGATAAACGTATCAACTGTAGGCAATTCTAGGAACTCTGCATATCAGGTAAATTAGCACGAAGATTACTGTAAAATTTTATTCCAAAGTGAGGTGCCCTTGTGTGCCAATGAAAGCGAATTACCCTCAAAACTAATCGGCTTTGATCTCACCCGAGGTCACACAAATTTAACGGCAATGGCCAGGTGGAGAGGATCAGTTGGCACCGCAGCTCTTAAAGTGCTTAATAAAGTTATAATCAATGGCACTACAGCCCATGTAGGACCCTGGCCTGCTCCACCACATCCTTTCATTCAGACATCATCATCAGTGGCACTACAGCCCATGTAGAACGCTGGCCTGCTCCACCACATCCTTTCATTCAGACATCATCATCAGTGGCACTACAGCCCATGTAGGACCCTGGCCTGCTCCACCACATCCTTTCATTTGGATCAATCAATGACTTTCCGCCACCATGCGCATGATCCCCCAACTGACGTGAGTTTTTCTTGACCTCATCAAGCTATCTCAGTCTTGGTCGACAAGGGAGCTGTCTTGCCCCTAGGTTTCTGACTGTAGATCATGTTTGCTACAAGGGAGCTGTCTTGCCCCTAGGTTTCTGTCTGTTGATCATGTTTGCTACAATTGAGCTGTCTTGCCCCTAGGTTTCTGTCTGTTGATCATGTTTGCTACAATTCAGCTGTCTTGCCCCTAGGTTTCTGTCTGTTGATCATGTTTGCTACAATTCAGCTGTCTTGCCCCTAGGTTTCTGTCTGTTGATCATGTTTGCTACAATTGAGCTGTCTTGCCCCTAGGTTTCTGTCTGTTGATCATGTTTGCTACAATTGAGCTGTCTTGCCCCTAGGTTTCTGTCTGTTGATCATGTTTGCTACAATTCAGCTGTCTTGCCCCTAGGTTTCTGTCTGTTGATCATGTTTGCTACAATTGAGCTGTCTTGCCCCTAGGTTTCTGTCTGTTGATCATGTTTGCTACAATTGAGCTGTCTTGCCCCTAGGTTTCTGTCTGTTGATCATGTTTGCTACAATTGAGCTGTCTTGCCCCTAGGTTTCTGTCTGTTGATCATGTTTGCTGCTCTACAACCAGGCGTCCTACCATTTAGTAAAATCCACTTTGAATAAAAAATAAATTGCAAAATTCATTATTAAATTATTTTATTACTTTATTTAATTAATTTTTTTATGAAAGGAACGAAAGAGTGCCTAAGAATTTTGAAATGACAACGGAAATGTCTATATGACTATAGATTAAATCCATGCAAATATTCTCGCTCTTCGTGTAACTTTGTTTAAGATGAATTCTTAGAATTTCTTAAAGTTATAGAATATATAGAGGATTGTATACGTTTCTTAATATTTATTGGAATCTAGTTTTTTGAAAATCAATAAAAATAGTTTATCGATTTTTTTTTAAAACGTTCGACAAAGTTCGACTGTTTTTCCATGAGGCACAAGCAGATGGGCATTGCCAAGATAACATTTTATTGAAAATGTATGACAAGTACCTCCTTATTTTTAAAGAAGTAAAATGTAAAGCAAATATTTTAATGGTTGTAGCATCATCGAGTTTTCAGAGACAGTAAAACACCCGTGAACAGGGTATACAATTTTTTTTTTTTTTGTAATGTCGTAATTCGGTGCCAGCGCTGTATGGCATGATCTGTTTGAAGAGAAAACAACATTTAGAACCCTAGGAACCCTGACGCATTTCGCATTGCACAGACATTTCCCAAGAAGTTTTATTTAAAGCCTATCCGTGCCAGTAGTGAGTTAGCACACTCGTGAGGGGACAGTGCCATTGCAAGGCATGTAGGGCCCTGGCCTGCTTTACCACATCCTTCCATTTTGAACAATCCGTGTCTTTCCCCCCTCCATGCACAAACTCCCAGCTGGTGTAAATCCTTCTCTACATCGCCGAGCCATCTCAGTATTGATCGACTTTAATAATTTAAAGTATATTCATATTATATGATTGTGAGAGTTAAGCTATTTTTTAATCCAATTTTGACGATACGGTCGATACACCAATTTCGTTTTTTTTTTTTAAAATGAAGTCAAAGTGCCTAATAAAATGAGATCGAAAAACTTCTACCATCTGCATATTACTATTAATAATTTGAAAGCAAATATACATTTAAAATTATAGTAGTTTAAGACAAAACTAAGAATGTTTTTCCCCATTTTAAAAACAAATTCGTGAACTATTTTACCTTTTAAGATTTAATTTTAATTTAATTTTAAAAAAAAAAAAAAAAAAAAAATTTAGGGAAAATTTGCTTTTAACATTTTAGAATCATGATATCAACACCAATAATGCTACAGATTGAACTTTGTATGGATTTCAATTTTATAAAAGAGAAAAAAAATAATAAATTTAAGTACCGGTAAGTTACGTGGTAAAAGGGGTGGTGGTGACATTAGAAAATTAATGTAGTTCAGGGTTGTACAAAAGTGTGTGATGGCTTTAATAAAAAGGAGGAGGGGGGTCTTTCATTACTGTTTATTGAAAACTTAATAAGATATTTTGCGGTTTGGGAGGGGTGGGAAGCTGCAATTTCTTATTCTGTCCCAGGCAGCACATGATATGCCACAGAATGGGTAGGTGCATTTCTTAATTATAGCAATAGCGGAAATTGGTATTTTAGATAGTTTTAAAATAAATGAAACACTTTATTAAACTTCCTACTGCAAAGACATTTTATCTGCAGGAAAGACGATGTGTACAATTTTGTGTGATTAATCATATATTTAAATCCGATATTACAGTCGTGAAAAAGAGGTATCAGATTTTCTTTCAAAATGAATAAGTATGTTTGTCAGTATTGTCGGCAAATGCATTTTAATGGCATTGATATGTTGTTGACACCATTATAGGTATAATCATACACCAAAACTCAACGAAGTTGTAAAGTGGAAAATAGTAGATACTATTATCTTTGAAGCTAAGGACTTTGGAACTTTTTCCAGCTTTCCAAACATTCAGTTCAGGGACGAGTATAACGTGTTTGGTCAAATATGATTGAGTATAGGTTTATAATTTAAAAAAAAATGTATGGTAATCATTTCGTGAAAATACATTTAAATGAGACAGAAAACGAGTTTCGACATTTTTAGATTGATTATATTAACTTCGCTTTTGTTTGTGGCTGGCTGCATGGCTGATCGGTGTACTGACAAAATCTTCTGACTGCTAATTGACCCACTTCCCGTCACACTATCGATCTGAAACGTGGTACATTATCTCGCTTCGGATGACAACACATTCTTTCAAACTTTTAGCCCCACTCCCCAACAACAACAACCACCATAAATTAGTTTTTCTTGTTTTTCAAGGGGGGAATAAGAATGATGTTGACACTGTTTGTTCACTACTTTAATTCAACTCGTACGATCTATCAAAAATAATATATTTTTCACTTTACAAGTACTAGGAAAATACTTAGATTTAACACAGATTGGGTGGACGAAACAAACACTGCCAAAAGATCCGCCTAGTTGAAATAGGTCCTATGTAACACAAACTAGCAAATACCCAATATTGCAGAAACAAAAATCTGAACTTTGATTAGGCTGGACTCCACTAACTCTACTGAACTGGCTCACACTACCTCTGCAAAGTATATATATCCTATGTCAACAAACTTATATTATATCTACAATTAACTTGTATTTCCAAAGTTAATTAGACTGAGATGAGCTTTGATAAAACCAAACCACCAAAATTCTTAATTCTCCATTATTCTGACACCTTGACGGATATCCTTAAAGTTATTTTGCCCGGCTTAAATGTACATACCCTTATCAATATATTTGTTATAAATATTAAGTCAAGTTAATAGAAATCCTACTAAAAAGAAAAAAACTACAAAATATAATTTATATAGACCACAAATTTTAAGATTATCTTATAATTATAATTTTAAAGAATTTGGAACGGTACTGCATTTGTTAAAAGTTAATTGATTAAAATATCAGCAATGCACAATCTTCAATTGAAATGCGTTTTCATTCTACTCCTACCTAAAAGCTCCAAATATTTTAACCTTAGGAGACATCTGTTCCGTCTTAACCCATTGGAAACCTATAAGGCATCGGGAGACGTTCAAATTATTTTACTTACCTCTAAAGACTTCATTGTGAAACACATATTTAATTCTTTTTATCTTATTCGATATTAGAAGTTGGCAGTGAATTCAATTCTCTATTAATTCAACCTTTTAATGTGTTTGCACACCTTGTGTACCCTTGGCTAAGTTTCAAAGTTTGGAATACTAAAAAAATATTGATGACATGAATCAGGTACAGGTCAATTAAACGCCAAAAAAGAGTTGTTAATTTAAAAAGGTAACATTTCAGAGAACCACTGACCAAATAGGATATACTCAAAAACAACATATGAATTGCAAAGGGACAAAAGCTGCCATTGGAAATGGACATGTTAATTTGTGTAAGTACTTTAAAAAGAAATAAATAGATTATATTGAATAAACATGCTATTCCCTTCATTTGGGATAAATTATCACACATCAACTGCCCTAATGCCTTATTGCATTTCTTGTATAACATATAAACTAAAATACATGTCAATAAAAAGCTTATTGAAATAAATAAATTTGGTGGTTGAATTTCTAATATTGAGAATTAAGTTTTCAAACATGACAAGAAAATGAGATCGCCAGTTGGCGAAATACATCTTGATTTTATTATTTTTTTAAAGACAACACTATTTTGTCTTAATCTTTAAAAAAAATATTTTAATCGTTTTCTACTTTACACCGCAAGAGAATATATCAACTTTGTATAAAATGTTTTATGTTAATTTATATTAATTAATATGCTTAGTTTTAACAATCCCATTTTTTAGAAAAATTGGATTTACATCTTGATTTCTTGTATAATTTTACTAATACTTTTAAAGCATATAGAGAACAACTAATCAATACTGTCACAAATCGATCACCGGAAGGGAATATTAGCTCTCAAAGAATGATAGTTGAAGTCAAGGTAAATAATTTTAAATGCAGTCTTCTTTAGAGAAATATAACATATTGTGTTAATCAAAAGAGAATCGAAATTAAAACCAAATAGTTTCATTTGAAGAGGTCATACGTAGTGAGCTCCTTTAAAGCTATTGCGCCTAAATTATGGAACAGTTTGCCTCAATCTTTAAGGGATGTAGAAAATGATAAATCGCTTAAGACACATTTAAAGATTAAAATAGCATGGACACAGGCGCTATAAAAGTATTAAATCATCTTCATCACCATGAACGGATTGGAAATTATTCATTTTAAATTCAATCCACCGATATCTCATTGCACACTATGAATGGTATTGCTACAAAGCTAGGCCTAGCTCCATCAATTCACATTCTACCTGCATTGTTGTCTAAGCCTATTGACATTTATATAGTATAGCTTATATACGGAGAAATGAAATGGGGGCCCTCGATCCAAAAGGAGTGCATAGTATGAGTTTATTACCCTTTGGTATTTGAAAATGAATAACTAAGTATATGTGTAAGCCTACCGAGTTTGGTCAAGATCCATCTATTCATGTAGGAGTATTTGCTGGTCATTTAATTATATAGTTCATATAAAAGCAAAACAAATTTAGTAAACTTGGTGCCAAACGGAATGTTATTAAAAAATATTTTTTTTAAAGCAAGAGTTCCCTAAGGATATTGATCACCATACGTGTCAAGTTTGGTCAAAATCGATCAATACATGTAAAACGTATGTGGAGCAAACAAAGAAACAGTCCTTCATTAATCCATACCAGATAATATCCAGGTCTTGCCCGGATTGCATTCGGAATTTAAAAAAATATAAAACACAATCCCAAAGGGATCCCATTTCCCGTTAGGATCCCGATCCTCGGTGGGATCCTTTCCCTGTTGGAATCCCAATCCTGAGGGGATCCGGATTAAATCCCGATCAAGGTGGGATCCGGATCTCGATTAAATCCCGTTTAGAATCCCGGTCCCTATGACATTCCGTTCCCCAATTTGGATCCTTAGTTGTTTCTTTCCCGAATCCATTGGGATGCCGTTTCCAAATGGGATCCTGATGGTATCTTGATAGCGTTCCTAATGGAATCCCGACCCCACTGAGATCCCGATCACATTGGGATTCGATTTCCAAGTAGGATCCCGCTTCTAGTAGATTCCCGTTTTCTAATGGGATCACATTTCCCGCGAGATCCCCATCCTGTCGGGATCTCGTTTCCAAAGGGGATTCCATATCCGGATGGGTTCTCGTTCCCGGTGCGAGAACCGATTCGATCCCGCTTGATTCCAGTTTCCCAATCTGATCCCGTAACTATTGCGATTCCACTCTCCGTGGGATCCCTGGTCCCGTTTAGATCCCCTTCCACTATGGGATAATATTTCTCCATGTGAACCCGTTCCTTATTTGATCCTGTTACCAGTGGGATCCTGTTCCCCGTGAGGTCCGTGTATATAACGCTTAGATCATATCAATGGACAATTAATTTAGGACTTTCTAAGACTTCCAAAATTATCTCGAATTCTGATTCAATATTTTTCGAAGAAACACAATGATATTTAATGAAAAATTATAGAGTATTTATGTAATTTTCAAAAAAAAAAATATGAAGAAAAGGTAGAAGCTTCTAGGATATTCTAGAAATTTCATGAAAATTATAAAACGATAACTAAGTGATACTGGAAAACTTACGTAATTATTTTTCGAATACGAACAATTTTACAACTTAATACCATGTTTCATTTAAGTACATTCCATAATTTTACGAATTGAGTTTTCCTTGAGTTAGGGGGCCTTATAAAATCACTCGGATAAATTAATGGAGTTAAAATTTAAAATGTGTTTCATTAAAATATGTTTTAAAATGCCATAGACCTAGTCTTTTTAAAGAATAGAACCCTCTGAAAAATTCTAGATCGGCCCTGAGTGGATAGGTATTTATTATTAGTTTTAAATCCACTGATGTTTCAATACCGACTATGAAGAGTATTGAGACAAAGCTAGGCCTAGATCCATCAATCCACATAGCACCTATAGTATTTCTAACTAAGAGTATTTGCATAGCTTATATATTTAATAAATAAAATGGGGCCACCGGCCCCAGAAGAATGGCTATTATGAGTTTATTAACCTTTATTATTTGAATATTGATAATCAAGAGTATGTACACTTAGTTCAGTCAAGATCCCTCTATTCAAAGAGCAGTAATTGTTGGTCATTTTATTTATATGCCTCACATTAGGAAAAAAACATGTTTAACATTATTTTTCAGTTTGTTTTAAGATAACGTGTTTAAATGCCAAGTCAGCGAAAGCAACTCAAAACTATTAAACAAATTTTACTTTAAATTCCTTTGAAACTTCGAATTGAGAACGCAATAAATACATTTCAGGTAACATATTTATTATTTGTTAAGCCCTTACTAGACTATTCAGTGTTTCACTGCGATTTTATTAATTCATGTGAGATTTTTAAATACAACCTCTATCATACAATACGTACATGTTATTCTACTTGCAGCCCCCGCCACGGATAACTGATGTCACTCATCGAAATGCAAATCAAACAAACTCTACAGTTAAAAACGAGGGGCTCGCTGAGAAAAATTTACTCAAAAAGTTAAATGAGCTTAAGAATCTAAATCATATTCATCAAAAAGAAATTGATGCTCTTCAAGGTGAATGCGACAATTTACTAGAAACCATCACAACATGCAGCCAAGATTTGCAAAGAAAATATAAGCTATCCAGATTTTAAGGCAAAAAATGGATGAAGAATTGAAGTTAGAAAGAGAAGAGAGAAATAAAGAGCCAATTAATGAAGAACAACTGAAAGTTCATTATGAAGAAATAGTCAAGAATTATAAAGAATTATTGTCTAAAAAAGATGTAGCCTACAGAGAGCAGCTTGAGATTAAAAACAAAGATCTTAAGAACACCGTAGCAGAAAACTTTAAGCTGACAAACGATATCAAGATTTTGAGCAGAGAGAACGAGCTAAGTAAAGCTAATAGGCTCTTAGAAATGGAATATTTCATGTCAAGAACTAGGTCAACTGAGACATCTAAATGTTGCTCTATCTTATGATTTTTTTTTTTGAAACAGTCGTTCTTATATTTATTTGCCTTAAGATTTTTTAGCCCCACAACAGTTTTTAAAGAAAAATAAATTCCATTACAATTATTAATTTAGAATTATATAAAAAAAATTGAAACACATTTTTTAAGGGTAATGAGAAATGTATAGAAATCACAAACAAAGAAACGTACAGAAAAAAATACAAGGGGAAAATAATATTAATTCTCTTACTTTCTCAAACTTATTTAATAACTTAATAAACGCACATGATTTTTTTTCTCTCTTAAATCTGATGATAATCTACAGTTTTTTGTTTTTCAGCTATGAATATCCCAACCAGTGGTGTCCATAAAAACAATGAGTCTTACACAAAAAGATGTATTCGTATTAGCCTTTTCTATTATTTTGCAGTTGCAGACTAGTTTTAATAGCTTACAAGTAGATCAAATAAATCCACTCCACTTAAACACGCATCATTGTCAATCCTTTACCTTCCAAAGCTATCTAACTCAACTTTTCCCATTCAATCCTCGCCCTTCCATTACTAGACTCTTCCACAAATGCCCTCATCCCACATTTCAATACACGTTAAACTTTTATCTTTACCCTTTCCTCCCTCTACCGCCATTTGTTGAAGGCTTACAAACTAATTTAACATTCCCCTACATTTTTACCATAAGCCCCGTTGTACCTGTGCTTATGTTGTTTTTTTTCAGCGTTTGCAATAGACTTGAATGTTTCTTTTTATGCTTCCTTTTGAAGCAATGAGAGATAAATGTGTAAAATGTGTTTCTGGACTGATAATCTTGTGTTTTATCGTAAATAACAACGGTAAAAGCTATCCCCCGTTGATGAAACGTAATGTTTGTTGCAGGCTGAAGTAAATTCTCTTTCCATAAGTCTGGAGGCAAATATTCTTCGAGTGGATCAGTTGCTCCATATAAGATTTGCAGACAATTGTAAAGCCTTTGTTTTATCTTGAACTCGGTTAAGATTTTTTAAAGGTTAAAAATAAAATCCATATGCAGCTGTTTAAACAGATCAGGCTAGCAGGCTGTGAAAAGTAAAATGTATGTAGTCTCATAAGATCATAATTGCCCATCTAATTATTTTGCACATAATAAGTGCATTCAGCAGAATCGAATGTGTCCCTTGATCGTAACAACTTTATGCTCGTGCGTAGATAGAAAGAAAGAAGACGAATTTCTTTATACTTTATAATTTAAATAATTATATTGTTATGAATATACCAATTTAGCTAAATTGACCTATAAGACTTATACAGAGAAACCATTTCTTTTTACAGCCTTGAAAAGACATGCTTGAAATTTTAGTTGTTCCTTAAAATTAGTATGTAGCAAGGCTTTCGTCGAATAATTGTGTTGTAAGGATAACTGTAGACTTCTTGAGTGTGATTTTAATTTTGAAAAAAAAAGTTTTGGCCTTTTTTTTTATTTAAACAGAGTTCTCGGAGGTGGGTCAAACATTAGGTACTCTCCTATTGTCTCTTTGGTTGTTTTGATCTTGCCATTTTTTAACAAGAAGGCGTATCCTTTTTTCCCAAAAATGGCGGATATTCTTATGTCTTGTGTATGCTCAGGATGTCCAAAATAAATCAATCAAACCGCGGTTCCTCGCGATAAAAACCACAAGATTATCAATTAAATCAAATTAAATCTATAATAGTTTGCCCTTCCATTACGTCATTCCATTTGTTTCTGTACGCTGTCAAGTTTGTATTTTCTCCACAGTTCTCCTTATCCTTAATAAATGAGTTTTAATTTTTATTTATAGTTTCAAATTAACAATACTTAAGGACTTATTTTTTAAAAAAATATAGGAATGTGGAATGTGCGATTCAAAGTATTGAAGTTGACATGTTGAAGTGATTATTTTAAAAATAAAAGTTTTAAAAATGTGTGGCGCTGGGGGAAAGGTACTGGATATCACTGCTTGAAAAGATCTCATCAAGTTATAGTCTTTTCATTATGGTCCACACAAAAAATGGGTAACATTAGTTTTTAAAGCAAAAATTTGTCCCATTTCTCGCCCTTTTCGCCCCCAAATTTTATTGAATTATGTAATCAAGTTATCGGTTCTCATGAAATCAAATGAAGTACAATATTATTGCAAAAAAGGTATAGAATGTCTCGCAGCGACATTGCAAAGTTTAGTCTTTACAGTGAAAAAATATAAATTAGAATACTTAAGTTATAAACAAATTGATGTTATTATTTGTTAATGTTATAAGTAAATAAAATATTTTAGTGTTGTATTACAGTATAGTTAATTCACGTGATACATTTTTTGAGATGGCTTTTGTGAGGGATAAGTTTGAAATGTGAGTAAAATTAAATAAATAAATACATATCGTATGAGAACATGAATTACATATTTGAAAGTTGAAAGCAGTTAAACTTTCCGTGTCATTCTATACTGAATCCATACCCAGGATCACTGTGGGTAAAGCCACTGTTTATACATTGAGATCGAGCCCGTTCAGTTGGCTTTTGTCCAGGATGATTCCTTTAAATCATTGTATAGACGGATATAAATAGAATACAGCACCCAGCGCTTGCAGAAGGAGATTTCATACAGACCGATTCCCGTCATGTATCGATTTTAAGATAACGTGGCCAGGTTGTCTAGTGAAGTACATTAAACTTGAAAGGTGTAAGACCCATAAGCATTATAACTGCATGATGCGAGTCAACTTTAAAACTGTGTTAGTTCCAGCTTTCTATTGACATTATATGTTTGTTTTTTGTTTTTTTTTGAAATAGCAACGAGTTATTTTAAACCAATAGTTACACATCTTAATGCTAAGAACCTTATTTATGGTAGTGGTCTACATACCGTTTTTAACTGTTGCCCTGCCGTACCATTTAATGGTGACAGTAATAATCTAGACAGAAACGTATTGTGCTTTGCATTGAAGAAGTTTATAACGAATGTAAAGCATAAAAAATTGTAATAAAACAAGTAAATCTGCTATGGACTGTAATTGTTGCGCATGTAACAAATTGTACCTTTGAGACATTGCTATACTCATAAAATGCACCCACCAGTACAGTGACGTAATCGTACTTAATGATTATTTAGTGCTAAATCACAATCTTACCATTCTCCATTCCCCACACAGGTCTACTATATAAGGTTGATAATAAAAAATTAATATATATAAGAACCCTTTGACGAGAAGACTAGCTTATGACAAAGTAACCTTAATACAGGTCCCAAACTCTATAATTCTAATCTAATGCTCAACACTCCTTATACTGTACTTCCGTAAATATTTAAGAATACGATTGAATTAAACAGCAAATATTTTGTTGAAAAAAAGATATAAACATTCTTTTGGTCCCCAGTTTGTACGAATTTACCAGCCTGCTCCCGCTGAAGTTACACATCTTAATGAGAACTAATAAGTCCCTGATATGGCTAAGAGAACTCACTGAATGGCTGTTAGTGAAAAAATTTCTTACAATGTCTTGTGTTCAAATTGTTTTATATATGTGCTGAAAATGTATCATGCAATCATTAAACATTTCCATTTGTTTGGATCAATAAAAGAATCTTATTTTATCTTATCTTATCTTAAATTATTTTTTAAAAATCACAAAGAATAAAGCTTTATTTGAAATTCGTGAACCAAACAAAAGGTGCACTGAAAACCTTCCTTTAATAGCACCAGGTGTTTTAAAGTGTACCGTTATTAATTGTATGGCATCTTTCCGTCTGCGGGAGACGATAGATTATCTTTATAGTTTGCAGCTCTTGGTGTGACTGGTGAGACCAATCCTCGAATGGCAGTCTCTGTTATATTTCCCACACACGAATGCGGTGGAGCAGCATTTACCGGCCTTCCTCCTCGCTCTTTTTGCAGCTGTTTCCGCCCTGTTTTGATCCTCGGCATGTAGTGATCCTGCCTTCACGATGCCCCGCCATGAGGATCGACCCTCTGCCAACTCCTCCCAGTTTGAGATGTCAATGTTAGAGGACTTCATGTCTCTTTTGCATATGTCTTAGTATCTCAGACCGTTATTAATAAAGGCTTATAAAATATGCTAAAGTTCACCAAAATATTTATTATGTTCAAATAGCTTCAAGTGACCCTTAACCCTCAACATTTTACGATTTTTTTTTAAACGACACCATTTGAGATAAGGGGATTAAACCAAATTTTCCAGGAACCACCTCTCGGCCAGGAGGAATAACCATGTCAAATTTCGTTGCGATCCATGGTTTAGGTTTTTTTGTCATTTATCGACGACGCATTTACAAACAGGAATAGTCACACAGATATATATACCCGAAATATACGTTATACCACATTTTGTTTTGGCGATCCCCCCCCCCTCCATACTTCCTGAACTAAAGCTGACTTAGATGAACAAAGTTGAAATGTAAAGGATAAAGAAAAGAAGTTTTTAAAAAATGTGGGGGAAGGGTGGTGTTGAAAGTAAATTTTTTGAGTGGGGGAGAAGGTCCTAGTTGTTGGAGTTTGATAGTGGGGGGGGGTATTGAGCAAGATAAGCATATCAATTAGTCTGTGGGACAGGACCACGTCAACTGAGAGACGAAGCGAAATTAGTGTTGGTTGGACTAGTCAACCGGGCCAGCAGAGTTTATATTGAAATACTGATCTAAAAACATTTCTTCCGCGTGTTCCCAGAATAATCAATACATATTACAGATAACATTCGAGCGAGCGAAATCGGACAGCAAACATTTCATACCGATCTGAATTTATCAAAAGAAGTAAGTTTTTAATAACTATTTACGAATGTATAATATGTTCTTAAAATGGTTTGTTAGAAACCATTTCAATACATTATTCTTTTCATCCGTTTAAATTAAAAAACAAAAAACAATTCAGTTCATTTGCTAATGCTTGGTGAATTGATTTTGAGTATTGATTTAAGGGTCGATGAATAAAATTTAAAAAAAATAATGGTTTGCCTTTCCTGCTCAAACTAAATTATTATTTTTAATTGAATGAGCTCGTGTTCAATATTCATTGACCATGGGAATCGTAAAATTTCCATTTTCATTTTTGCCTTATTTAAAAAAAAATTAAAAAGCAAAATTAGGCCTTTTCAAACCATTCATTTCTTGAAATTCATCATTATTATGCCATTAAACATGGTTATTGACGAAATAACATGGGTTTGCATGTATCACGGGTTCGTATTATAGGTAGTAAGGTCTACTACAGATCTGTGTACTTTTATGATATTGGCGACCGATTTAGTTGTCTTTTGCAACTCTACGTCGAGACCCATCAGAACAACATCATGCATCACGATTAAATTTCTTTAATTAATTTTGTATTCTTCATCAAAATAACTTCTTCTCAATTTATTTTAAAATAACAAAATACGAGATATACTTTAGACTGCATAAGTATAATGCGAACTTGTACTAAATATTTCATGTAACTTTATATAATTTTTATTATGCTATTCGCACATCAATGTTATGATTTAAACAAATGGTATTTATATCTTAGGATCATATGTATTTTATATTAAATCTTATAAAGCATACAGAGCAGATCTTCAGAACACTGAGAAATCCATCTAGCTGGGGACCAAGGTTAGACGCTTGGATGTCTGAAACAAATAGAGTTAAAATAAAGGTAAATATTTTTGTAAAAATGTGCTGCGCTGATACTCAAGATTGCTGCGCGGCGTCTTTGAGAAAGCTGCCCGGCCAACATGAATCTAATTTTTTCTCAGTAGAAATATCACATTCTGTGTTAATGAAAACAAATCAGTTTAAAACAAATAGAGTGTAGTTCTGTAGGGGTTTTAATGAAGATGAGGATAGTCAAGTAGAGAAACAGATAGAAAGAAGAAGATCTCTATATTAGATTAACCTATTTTTATTTCACCAAAAAAAAAAAAAAAAAAAAAAAAAAAAAAAAAAAAAAAAAATAGAAATATGTGATAACTGATAGACTTTGTAGTCGACATCTTTACACAATTTGGACATGTTATGAATTTTTCAGTAACGTTGTTCATAATGTGTTTTATTAGGATTTATTTTTTTCTACAAAAACATCAAGAAAACTGTATTTCTCTATACTACTGAGAAAACTGTATTTCTCTATACTACTGAGAAAACTGTATTTCTCTATACTACTGAGAAAACTGTATTTCTCTATACTACTGAGAAAACTGTATTTCTCTATACTACTGAGAAAACTGTATTTCTCTATACTACTGAGAAAACTGTATTTCTCTATACTACTGAGAAAACTGTATTTCTCTATACTACTGAGAAAACTGTATTTCTCTATACTACTGAGAAAACTGTTATTTCCAAGTGTCGTGAACATAAAAAAATATTGGGTTTCTATTGAGTTATGGAAAAAGTTAGACACACATGTTTTCAAGTCGTATGAAGTGTTGGTCGAAGTAATGACAACTTTGACTAATAATAACAATATCAGTAACACAAAATTTTAAATTTAAATACGTTTTAATTATCAACCCATCCAACTACTCCATATATTTTAGCCTTAGAGAGCATTTTCTGCGGCTTAACATTTTGGACACCAAGAAATTGGACATATGTCATATATTTTCATCTATGTCTTAACATTTTGTTAAAAAATCAATCTCAATAAAGATTAGAAGATAACATATAAGTCAAATTTTCCACGGTCCCTAAAATATTAAAAAGTGCTCTTTTATGGGTCCATAATGTTTTGTCATATTGGTTAAATAATAAGTATATATATTTGTAAATTTAAAAGGTCTATACTTTTAACAACGAGATAAAATAATTTTTTAGTGCAGCCAGGAATAGGGATCGTGGGCAAAGACTACTTGACAATCTAGAAAATAAACATTTTATTATTATTATTGTAGCCATAATTGCAATGGGTTGTTTGGTGCCCAAATCTAATGTTCTAGTGGATAAGTTTCAGAAATTAGGAAGAGTATCAAAATTCTGAGGATCTAAATAATGTACAAGGCAATTACATGCCAAATAATTGTTGATATAAGAGAAAAGGTAACATTTCAGAGATCCGATGAGCAAATGGAATATCATCAATATCAACAAATGAAGGGGGAAAAGGCAAAAGACATCGATACATTACATTACCAAAATCATATCTTAAGAAATAAAAGTGCCAATAGTGGTAAGTACTCTTGCCAAAAATAAGTAGATTAATGTTAATAACAAATAATGTAATAGTTTTACTATTTAGAATGAGATTTTTGTGTAAAGTGTAAAAATTATGGCAGCTGTGGATAAATCATTAATTAGGATCTGCATTAATACTTTATTGTGTTATTTTTACAACATATGACATAAAATACAAAAATCAATTTTAAAAAAACCTTTTTTAACTAAAGAAAACGTTGGTAAATGCATTTCTAACGTTAATGACGAAGTTTAAAACTTTGCGATCAATGTGATTGGCAGTTGATTAAATACACTTTGATTTACTTCTATCTGAAAATGGTTCAATCCGTTAAGTATAAGCCTAAAAGTCTTAAACATTTCACATTTTTAAATTGATAAAAAAAATAGACTCATTATGCATTTTGAATTATTTGTTAATACCAAGTGGGGACTTTTGTAATGAAACATATCGTAATAAAGAAAATACTATTTTTAATAGAAACATTTAATTACTTTAACGATTTAAAATGAAAACTATCAAACAAAATTCTATATACAAAAGTTTAAACCTGATGCCTTATTATTTAATTTCTTTCATTGCTTTTTTTAATCTTTATCAAAATTCCTTTTTCTCAATTTATTTTAAAATATTAAAGCGCGAGCTATACTTAAGCCTGCATGAATATAGTGCGAACTTGTACTAAATATTTCATGTAACTTTACATAATTTTAAATTATACAATATGCACATCATTTTTATGATTAAAACAAATGTTATTTACGTCTTTGGATAATATGTGTTTTATATTAAATCTTATAAAGGGTACAGAGAAGAACTTCAGAAAACTGTGAGAAATCCATCCGGGTTTGGACCAGGGTTAGACGCTTATATGTTTGAAACAAAAAGAGTTAACACGAAGGTAAATAATCTCAACATGAATCTACACTAATCTATGGTGAAATATCACATTCTGTGTTAATGAAAATAAATCAGTCTTAAAACAGAGTTGACTCTAATCCTTCAGAGATTTTAATGAAGATGATGATAGTCAAGTAGAGAACAAACGCATAAGTTCATTAAGGCAAAATAAACGAGACATATTACACATGTATTTAATACATTTGCATAATCTCCAATGTTTATTAAGAGAAACAGAAAGAAGAATATCTCTATATAGATTAACCTATTTTTTACTTGAAAAATAAATATAGAACTATGTGATAACTGATAGACTATAGAAGTGCACTGGCATAATTTCTCTGGGATGAGTAACATCACAGAGGATATGGTGAATTTGATAAATAGAGTCCATTCATATTACATAGAATTATTAAATGAATATTTAAGCTGTCGAATCATTTGATGCCAAAATAATTTGATTGACCTTCTCAAAAAAATATTGCGCCAACTACATCAAATATTATTATCAGTGAATTTTACATTAAAATCTTTATCTCATGCAAGAATGAGATCTTCTCTTACAATGGCATTGCTAGGGTTAGTGTCACACAGGGGGGGGGGGTGATAAGCTTTTTACCGCCCCAATCCCCCGCCAACTTTCCACGGAACTCATTAGATTCATGCTTGGGTCTTATAAAGATGTTTTTGTAGACAAATGATATCCCATAAACTTTTCCTGAAGATTTGAAAGCGAGGGAAAATGTTCGTAACTAATCGATGAAAATGGAAACTAAGAAACTAGCATTGATCGCTTCCCTTTAAATTATATTGTATACATTAAATTATTATTTTTTAAATATATTGCATAAAATTTAACGAGCCAACAGAACTCTGAAAGTCTTTTATGCATATGATTAATAAAAAAAACATGGGATTATAGGTAATAGGAATTATTGAAACCCTTTATAGACCCATTGTGTCTCACTGCCATTTTAAAAATTAAATTCCTTTGAGATTCTTTGATGTAACCAATATCGCAAAAATGTCAAATAATTGTTGATCAATTTATCTTCACTACAGCAGATGGATTCCAAGCTACTAGAAAGAGATCACAAAGAAACTCTGTTAAAAAACGAGCAGTTGATTTTAAAGAATGCATGCTTACAGCAAAAGTTAAGAGAGCTGGAAATGGATCAAATGAGATGGCGTCTTGTTAAACAAGTCAATGAAGCTGAAATAGACAAGTTTAACCAAGAATTTTTAAATTTAAAGAGTCATCATGAAAGAGATATGTATGACCTTGAACTTCGGACAAAAATGGAAATACTAGAATTACAAAATAAATGGATCACGGAGAATAGGAGAATGGAACAGCGAATTCGAGATTTAATCAAACAAAGGGACACTGATTTAGCTGTTGAAAGAACTGAGAAAACTAGATATTTAACAAATATCTCCTCATATGAAGTACTTCAAAAACATGAAGAAATAAACAAGAGAGAGCAGGTGACTGGAGGCTTATTGAAACGAGGAGATTCAGAACACGCAGAACTATTAGCGTCGCTAAATAAAGCGCTCGTTGAAATAAGAGCAGACCTTAGCAAACTGAAACCTTTCACTGACATTGCTGCCGAAGAGCCCCAGGCTTCATTTGGAGAAGTGAATTCGAAACATGAAATAGAACGAGATCCTCCTACCGGTAAACGAGAAACTGCAAAAATGTGCTCTATATCATAAACATGTTTAGTTGTAGAGATACGGTGTCATGCGGCCTACTTTTAAACCTACAAGGATGGAAACTAATGATCTCCAGAAATGTATAGATTTTTTAAAACTCATTTCACCCATTAATAAAATTTACTTCTTAAATCTCTGGACATTTTGTCAACTTCCTTGCTATCACCGTAACTTTGAAAGAAAACGAACTGATTACATCTGCCTACTACAAACCAACTGTCAGCCATAGTTACCTATTGCATCCTCCCACCCCAAATCATGCAAAGACTCTATACCTTTCTCACAACTTCTTAGAGTACGGCGTCTCTGCCAAATGGATGAGGAATTTCTAAAAAGAGCTGATGAAATGATTGATTTCTTCCGCTCCAGATCCTATCCTGAAACTACTCTTGTCTCAGCACTAGATCGCATCAGCACGATCACACGAAAAGAGGCTTTCAAAACTCGCCCAAACAACAATGAAGATCGTACCAAACTTATACTAACCTACCACCCTCACAATTTAACTACCAAAAAAATATTCCTAAAAAATCGTAGCATACTTCTTGCTGACCCTGATACCAACATGGTCTTATCATCCCCTCCACTGATTGTCTTTAGACGGGACAGTAATCTAGGTGATCTTCTGGTTCATAGTCGCCTTAGATCTGAACCGTCTTACGTTGGTACTAAACTATGCTAAAGAGGCAGCTGCAGGACTTGTCCCTTTACACTCCAAACTGAAAGCATTAGCCTCCCTAAAGGTACCTTTACCATTAAAGAGGGTTTCACCTGTGTCAGCCGAAATGTAATATATGCGATTGTTTGCCGTAGATGCCAATCTAGTTACATAGGGGAAACAGGGAGAAGATTGGCTGATAGGTCTACTGAACATCTAAGGGATATTGAGCAATGTAAACCTTCCCCGGTCTCTTCTCATTTCAATGGAAAAGAACATAAAGGTGCATTGGATGTGACCATTACGGCACTGATTTCATGCAGTAACACAGCAGTTAGGGTTAAAATGGAAAATAAATTTATTCAGCTGTTTGGCACCATATCTCCATATGGTATTAATCAAATAATATCCTTCTGATGTTTCTCTGTTTCCCTATATTTCATCTATTTTCTTATTGCTGTGAGTTGATGTATTCCTGGATATTCTGATCCATTATTATTGTGGACTTCATTTTTCACAGTGTCAATATTTATATTCTCTCGCTTCCTGTGTTCCCACTTCCGGAGAGACGAATGGATACTGCTTGTCTACTGTGCTCTTTTGTTTGTTATATTTTCATTTCTACTGTTGGCTGAGGAAGGCTTTATGCCGAAACGTCCTTGTTTGTTGTCCTGTTATCTTATTCAAGCTTCCACATACCTCGTTTCGCTATTTCATTTATTTTAAACCTACAGACAGTAAAAATGGTCTACGCTACAATTTCTCCCAACGGAATACTCTACTATCAGGACTCTTTTTCTCAGCTAATTTGTCTTCATCAATTTTGTCCAGCCCGAGGATGACGTTTGGGACACGGAAAGTGAGTTTATTGAATATTTCAAATGCACTTCCTACCCGGGGATAATACTTTTAATATCCATTCAACGGTTTGAAAATATTACTCATGCTGATGTCTTCATGTCTCTTCCGAGTGAAAATGGCAACTAGGCAAAACCTGATCACACATATGAACCTCACAATCTAATAGCCAAACATGTTTTCCGTCAAAACCGTGTTATTCTCCTCGTCGACGCTACACCCACAACATTTTGCCTTCCATGCCTCTCATTGTTTTTTCAGAGAGATAAAACATGCGAGCTCTCTTTGTGTGTAGTCACATCCGCGGTGTCAGCGTCCACTTTTGGACCAAGCCACGAGGACGCATTCGTAGCAAATCTTACCCTTTTGTGATCAAGACTCAAGACATTACCTTCCCTAAAAGTAGTTTAAAGAAAAGAGACAGTTTCCTTTGCATTAGCCGCAATTTTGTATACGATATTGATTATACCAGCTTCCAGATGGCGCAGCTAGGTGAGACTGGACGGCGCCTCTGGGAAAGATGTACTAAACAATTTCAAAATATTGCGCAAGCTAAGCAAACTCCCATCCCAAAACATTACTATAGAAGCGATCAAAAAGGCTCAAGGAATTTTTGCTATTACTGGTATTGTTCCCTGTACCAACACGCCAATCTAGCTAAAACTGGACCACAAACTGATTCTTACTTATTGGACCTTGACACGAAATGGAATGAATATCCTTTTTTCATTCCCTTGTTAAACAATTTCTTGTTAAGACCAATTACAATTGACTTATTTTGTTCCTCTCTTACGCCCAATTCCCTGTATTAACTTTATCACATTCCTCTTGCTGACATCTCAGATAATACATTGTAATATTTGTTTATTTTATTTTATACTATAATAAATGACCCGATGTTATCGGGATAATAATGGTAGGTCCTTTGTGCTAATTTCTACCTGCAATTGCAAGAACTTATCACAATTCATAACTTTAAAAAAATAATGTTATTTAAGTTTCTAACATCATTAAGGAGGGAAGGTACACCGAGAAAAATAAAAAAGCAATTTTTTTCGATTTGCAGTAACCAATGATTCTAGATTAAATTTTATTCAATTCTACACAATTATGTGTAATTATTTTTAATTTAGGTTAAATAGTTCTTGAGATATTATGAATTTATAGAGAATTGTTTTTTACTTAATTAACAAAATTATTGCGCGTTCATTTACAAAACTTTGACGTTTAATTCACATAGAAAAATTATAACTTTTTAAAATACATACCAATTTGTTTCAAATTTTGCAAGATGCTATAATATAAAATATATGTCAGCAACTAAGGATATTTTAATATTATAATAGGTTCAAATTTTAATATCCATCAAAGTTTGATTTTAAAATGTCAAAATCAAGATATTTTGGTATGCTGTGATACAAAAAGTATTCAATAAATAACATTGTTCCTAGTTGTTGCCAAAGCTAATCATTCACATTTATTTATGGTTAGCAAATTATAATAAATTTAAGCTTAAAACATTCTAACTAATTTTTTTTTATCTGACATGCCAATATCCAGCATCACATTTTTATTTTTTTTAATGTCAACAAACTAATTACGTTGCACTTGTTAAGGATAATGTTATGTGCTATTATGGCAGAATGACTATTCGTCTAGCTTCAGTGAAAATTTTACACTTTTTAGTTATACCGTTGTTTTTTGTTGGTTTTTTTTTTTTTTTTGGGGGGGGGGGTATTTTTTTTTATTTGTTTTTTTTTTTTTTTTTTTTTTTTTTTTTTTTTGGTGGGGGGGGTAATTTTTAGATAGTCGACTTATGTTCAGTATGTACCTCCCCCCTTAAGTTTTGTGAAGTATTTATTGATTGATTTTGATTGATTTTATATTTATTCGGGCCGGTATCCATGCCACTTTAGCATGCTCACTGCGCTCTGGTCCTCCGAAATTTATTCAAACAAAACGTTTTAAATTTTTTTTAAAAATGATTTTTAATCATTTACAATTCCCCGCAAACTGTTCCATATTTTGGCGCTATCGCTTCAAAAGAGCGCACTCCGTAAGACTTTTTTCTGTGTTCATCCACACTAGGAACACTCTTCAAGGATACATATTTATAAATCAGTTCCTTGAGATATTCCGGTGCGTAGTCATCTATGCAGCTATACACCAGGGACAGAATTTTTTTGTTAATGTGCTCACTCACAAAAACCCAATGGAGATCTCTAAGAACTAGTGTGATGTGGTCAGATTTTTTCATCCGTGATACAATGCGTGCTGTAGTTTTTTGTATCTTTTGGAGTCTCTGTTTTTGCTATATATCATACGCCTACCCTAAGCCCTTTCAACCTCCTAATCTATTTTTCCCCTCCAAACATGATATTAAATTACCCAATGTAAATGATCACTAATTATATCACTTTTGTCACTAAAAAAGTTAATCTAGGGACGATTTCTACGCTAGAGAGCTACTTTAGATTTACCCTTTTTCGTGCCCTTGAATTACTACTTTTTTCTCTAAAAATTGTAAAAAAAAATATATAATCTTAAAATTACAACAACAAAAACCTATATATATGATATAACTATATTTTATATTACAAGAATTTGATATATACTGTTATCTTCATAAAACATTTGAAGAAACTTTTGCTTTTTTAAAAAAAAAATATACATTATCAGAAAATCGTGAAACAAACAATTGTTTTATTTAAAGAAGAATCTCGAAATCCTTTTTCACGTCTATAACAGACTTGTGTTGTTTTTGTTTTTTTAAATTGTCCATCTCTTAATGATATACACCCTTTTTACTTTTTGCAAAGTAAAAACAAAATTTATTTTCATTTTTTTAAAAGAAAATATTAACCCATCTCCATTTTCTAAATTAAATGTTCAAGTGTGTAAAATTATTGGGTTTCGATTATCATGGGTATACATATATAAATATACCTACGTTTTTCAACGCCATTGATTTTCTTAATAGGTAAACATTTGTTTATTTTATTTTTTTTAAAAGAGAATGTAACATCTTTTTTTTCAGAAAGAAATACCATAGGATTTAAATATATTGTCATCTACGTAAAAATATACACATCCTATTTCCTACCTCCTATATGTATGTACCCAAGAAGGTTAATTATTTATAAAATTCATTCATTTATTCAGAGGCGTATCTTGTGCCACCTGGGCAAAATGACTAATAACCCCTCCCAGATTTAATGAAATTATAAAATATTCCAAGGGATTGTAATCCCTTCCATACCCAAACTAACATATTTTGCACTTCTTATGGTGTGTTCTTATTTGGATGAGTCATATGTGGATTAGTGAATGCTAATTGGCTATCGAGTTTCGATGCACTGATTGACTTAAACGGCATTTATATTGTTAGAAATATATTTAAAGGTTTGTTTTTATCAAGTTATACATTTTTAAAAAAAGTATATTTTTGGAATTAATTTTTTTTTAAATATGAATGTTAAAAATACAAATCTAAAATATGTGTGTGTTTTAGTAATAATTTTAAAAGCAATCAATTATATTTATTAATTTTAAATTTAAAAGGGGGAAATACATTTCAGTTTTTTTTTCAACCAAAGAAACCTAGGAGTTTTGGCTTAATAGGCAATTCGCGCTATGACGTCCTTTGCGGGATTATTTAGAACAAATTAATTTTAATTTTATTTCGCAATATTAACAACGCACGAACAGACCCTCTAAAACTCTTAAAACAACTGATGTTTGGGTTTTCCCGATAAATGTGATTACGGTGTAATTCTTTTATCATGATTTTTTCATAACTTTTAAACACATTAAATTCTTAAAATAGCTCCTTAGTTGATAATTTAAATGCATTTGAATTTTATAACAATAATATTCACATTTTTACTAAAAATGAAAGCGGATATAAAATATTTTAGCGCATTTAATTTATTCGATTTCCGTAAAATAATAGAAAATAACTATGATTGTTTTTTTAGAATCCGAACGTACTTAAATAGTATCGGTTCTGTGGCGTTATCTCAGTATAGCTCATTGTTATATATATAAATAATAAAAATAATAAATATGATAATTTAAATGCATTTGAATTTTATAACAATAATATTCACATTTTTACTAAAAATGAAAGCGGATATAAAATATTTTAGCGCATTTAATTTATTCGATTTCCGTAAAATAATAGAAAATAACTATGATTGTTTTTTTAGAATCCGACGTACTTAAATAGTATCGGTTCTGTGGCGTTATCTCAGTATAGCTCATTGTTATATATATA
>CAXITT010000023.1:478843-506170 GCA_964033795.1 Lymnaea stagnalis | reverse complement strand
TATATATATATATTGTTTTTACTGGGGTGGGGGTGGTTTTCACCGAAGTGTGTTTCTTGGCGACAGTTGGTTGCTTTGTTGAGTCTTTTTTTCAGATTTTTCCATACTTTGTTTCCCTCATTTCCTTTAATTTTATATCTATGTGGACTTATTTATTCTATTTCTACCTATTATGTTTTGTTAGATTACATTCCTGTGATTACTTTAAAGTATCACAATTTCGTTCTCAGCTTTATTTTTATTACAAAAAGGATAGTCATAAACAAATTTAGAAACTTGTTTGAAACACAAAAAGGAACATTAGACTTATCTTGAACACAAATATTTTAAACAATTTTATTAACCCGGAGTTTTCTTTTCTTTTATAATTATCTATGAAAAAGTTTTATGCACATTTCTTTATACTAATTAAAAAATTTTATGCAAGATGTATTTATCATTTATTTTGTTATTTTAGCCAAAGTGTAATAAAGTTTCAGCTCAGTTGGAGATCAGGACGTTTATCAAAATGGAATTGCAATTCACTGAAGTCACTCTAGGTTCACACTCAACCAATTGATCATGAAGTTTTGTATTGTCATTGGTGCTGGCTAAGTATACACAGTTTCAGCTCAAGTGGATATCAGGAGATGGTTTGAAAAATTTTAAAGACTTTTAGTAAATCTGTATTTAAATAATGTACATCAGGGTAAAGGTCTACTATTTATTTTAAGAATAATTTTGCGAAGTATCAAACATGTGAATTCTATTTTCAAATTATATTTCATCACAAAGCATCACATCTAATATAAGGATAGGTGTTAATTAAAATTATATGATGGCATTGGCCTTAGGCTTCAACAAATAGAGTTATTAGCATGATTTTTTTAAAAAAATATAATTTATTCAATTTATGTTTAGCTATATAAAAATATATTATTTTTAAAATTTAGAGTTTAACGGGCATATGGAAACAGTTCACGTTTCAGCAATTAATATTAAGATCGAAATCTTTTGTGTCTTATTTAAATGTGTTACTTTTGTAACAAAGTTTCCTAAATAGATTTTTTTAAATACTTAGCAGTTATTTATTAAATTCCCAATTGTTAATGTCTTTCAAATATCAGAATAATAAACAAACTTTCTTACCCATTTAAACGTATTTGTTGTAATTAATATTTGTTTTGGATGAGAATCTAATAGAAACCTTAATTTAAGAATTAAAAATAAAAACAATTTGTAAACTTAAACTAGCTTTTCCATAAACATGTAAATTCCATTTTTAACAAATGTCGGTACTTTTTTTAGAAAAAATTCTTAAAACTATATCGTCACTTTGAAATAACTTATGTGGATTTGGAAAAACAAAATGTGTTAAATTATATCGAAGAAGCAATTGTAATTTATCCGAAAAAAGTTAGAGTAGTTTTAAAGTCCAAAATTAAAAATTCAATCAATGAATATTGGGAAATATATACTTTATTTGTAAACCATATAACTCAAAGAAAATAACACACAACGCACGTCTTCTTAACATAATTATACCAATAATATACGATTTATAAAAATGATTTTGTTTTAAAAAATTAGAATGTATACATCTTTTTACATAACTTAGTTTTTCTTCTATTGACTCTCGTAAAATATGGCAATATTTTTAAAATGTAATTGTTAGAATTAAGCTTTTTATTTTTCATTGGCATTGAATTTTTAAAATGGTGTTAGCAGTGGTTTTTAATTTTTACACATTTTCTTGAAGATTTATTTATTAATTAAATAGTTAACCTCACAAAATTTAAAATAAATCAATAATTGCTAATTACTACTTAGCAATATAATAAATATTTGCATAACAAAAGCCGGTCAAGCAGAGAAGTCGCCCGACTTTTCGAGGCCCTCTGCTACTTTTCGGTTTTGACCCCCCAAACTTGCATTGAAAGATAATAGTTAAAAGCATGCCCACATCACATCTTTTAGCCCTTAATATATGCGAGGCCTCCTAATGTCGTAGAGTTTGCTGGGCTCATTCCATGGTTCTAAAATTAAGTGACATCTAAATTTTTAATTATCATATCTTCCGTTGCCTTTCCAATTAAGTGTAGTGTGATGCAAATTTAATTAAGGTATTTGCTAAGGGGAAATTTTGCATCTTGAATTTATCAAAATATTTCTGGTGATTATAACGATTCAATGGGCAAAATTATACTAGGGTAAATGCATATCCTCAAAGGAATAAATTTAGCTCATGCTCCTATTGTGCGGAATTAGAGATATTTTTTATCATTATTATGGCTAATGTTTGCGCTTCCCATACGAAAGTGTGAATTCCCACCTCTTAACTTGTCTGAAGAAACAGCAAATTCAAGTATGCACCAAAATGCACCCCTGCATTTTGAATTGGCCCGAGGGTCTTCAGCACCATCCTTTTCTGCACCCCTTCCGCCCACGCTGATCAATTTTACAGTATGGGGTTGAATATAAGCTTGTGTCAAAATGATTAGTCTGATACATCACACACAAAAAAGGAGTGAATTTAGTTGTCACTAGGCGTGATAATGACTTAACTAGATCCTGAAAACTTCCTTCCCAGATCAAAATTTCTAATAGAAATATTGAATTAAACTATATTACAAAATACTCCAATTGATTGTTAAATAATCAAATTTTTTCTGGTGGAGAGTGCTCCCCAGACCCCATCTCCGCTCAAGATTCATCAGCGCCTTCAATTTCTGCACTAGGTTTCTGCCATTTTTTAAAGTTTTTTTTTTTTTTTTTTTTTTTTTTTTTTTGTTTTTTTATTTTTTTTTTTTTTTTTTTTTTTTTTTTTTTGGGGGGGGGGTCCAAGTTTCACTAGCGTATTTTAACATTGGTGTGATATGAATCTCCTCGTAAGCATCATTGAAAAGTTGCAACAAAAAAATTTTAATAATTTTATCAAATCTTTAAGTATCACAGCATTTGAATGAGCTACATGTTCTCAAGTAAAGGTCATTGCATTTTGCAAAGTTCACTTAAGGTGCTCTTAATTAACAGCGTTAATCTTCCAATGCATGAATCGAACCAGATGTGTTTCCAGAAAGAAACACTTAAAAGAAATAAAACTCTATTATTGTTATTCAGACACCAAGATTGCTTTGAAAATTGCCTCTGTGTGTGTGTTTTTATAGCTTTTTTTTTTTTTTTTTTTTTTTTATTTTTTTTTTTTTTTTTTTTTTTTTTTTGAAAATGTGAAATTATTATTTAAAGCTAATTTAATTAGATCAAAACGCATCTTATATCACGAATGACTTGTGTTACTGAACCTGAAAGCATGATATTATGATAATATCTAATACCACCTATTTTTAGGTTCTTTTTATCCCTCACAATGGAATGTCTCTAACACACTCTTAATTGACGTAAATAATAAAAATAAAAAAAAACAATAATTCTTTTTATTTTGAAACCTTCGAAGGTTTGACTCAATATAATATTCTTAATCTATGAACTAACAAATTGTTTTAAGTGCTGTCTATTCAAATACAGAAACTTTAGAACTGAGGCGATAATGACACCTTGGAACACTGCAATCTGGTATTATTACTTCCCTTGTCATCCAGAGTTATCGTTCTTTACGGTGCGTGCGAAGAATTACGAAGTTGGCTTGGAATGTAGCACAAACACAGCTTTACAAGCATTTGTGACCTAGCGAATGAATTTTATAAGGACATTATCTGTTACTGTGTACAATTTTATTACAATGAGTTTATCAGTTTATAATGAAGCATTTAAATTTACCAATATGTCGGCCGCGGTAGCTTTGCATCAAATTTAATTTTAATTTAAAATTTGAATGTTAATTATTTTAATGTGAAATGAGAATCAATAAAATGTCTTTAATTTCAGTGGGACAGTTGTTAACAGTTTTAAAATGAGGTAGATAAATGTACCACCAATATGTCGGCCACAGTAGCATTTCATCAATTTGTTTTTCTTTTTTAATGAGGACGTTAATTATTTTAATGAAAAATAATAAATGTCTTTAATTTCAGCCGGACACAACCTGCGACTGAGCACAATCGTATTTTAATAAATTCATTATTTGAATAATATTATATTTTAATTCTAAAATGTATCGGCATTTTCGGTTTTGATAAGTGTCAATACTAACCACATTCTATCATCTGATCACATCAATGGAAGAAAAATATTTTTTTTTAATTAATTCAAAATGTATGCATTTTATTTCGACTTGTTAAAATTGTTTTGTTTTGGTCAGGCCGATAAAAAATCACAACTTGTCTTCTATATTAATAGAAAGGTGATCTTGGTTTAATTGGTTTAAAAAAAGATTTTACAAGCATATTGATATTGCTGCATTGATTATGAAACTAAAATAATAGAATAAACTGTATAATTATAATTGTAGATTAAGTGGATTTCTCATTTTGATTCTGGCAACATATAATTTGTAAAGTGATTACATGTATCGTTAAATTTTCAGGTGTCATTTTCCAGTCGTCTTTTGATGCACCGCATTCATAGTTAAATGAAATTAATTCTTTGAATCAAATTCTAGTTGTAATCAGTTACGCAATATTATTTTTAAAAGTCATTTTCACACTCAAATATTATCCCCTAGGCCAGCGTTTCCCAAATGCCGGGTTACGCTTGCGACCCAGTACCGAGTCACGAAAAAAATGTTTGGGAAACGCTGCCCTGGACAAACGCGTTTATTTCATACACAGTTGACTGGTAAGATTACATTCAGTTTTCTAACATTGAGGAAAAACCGAAGTGATTGACACGGACACTGCTTTCGGTTTTGAAAACAACTTACTGCATCTATCGGTGATGTCTGTTTGTACGTGTCGAGATACCGTTTCCGTTTCTTGGCGAACACGATGAACAAGGGCAAAAAAGATCTTCTTCAGACTGTGCAGGGCCTATGTATAAAGATATATATATATATATATACATTAACGCCATATGCCTAACCAGTGCCTGTAGGCTGTAGGAGCCTAGTTACTACAGCTGATAATATAGAGATTTTTACGGCGGGCAGACAGATATTTTCTACTAGTTGTGCAATTACATAATACAAATGATACTTCAGGACGCTGCCTTTATGCCCATTTTAATGGCGTCTTGTGTGAGATAAGTTTAAAATATTGATTAAAAATAAATAAATAAATAAATATCATATAAGAAAATGAAATACATATTTGAAAGTTGAAAGCAGTTAAACTATTCGTGTCATTCTATAATGAATCCAAGCCCAAGATCACTGTGGGTAACGGCAATGTTTATACATTGTGATCGAACCAGTTCATTTGGCTTTTATCCAGGAGTTTTATTTTAAGTCTTTGCATTTACTTAATAAATACAATACAGCACTCCTTACTTTTACAGAGAGATTTCATTAAAGACCTCTTCATTACATGTATTGATTTTAAGATAACGTTTCCAGCTTGTCTAAGATTGTAGGCCTATAAGCATTTCCAAATAACTGTATGATAAGCTTTGTTAGATCCAATGATCTATTTACGGACCATATGTATATTTATATTTTAATGTTAGTTTTAAAATAGAAAGCTTGTCATATTACACCATTAGTTACACATCTTAAGGCTAACAACATCATTAGTGATTGTGGTCTACATCAGGAAGAATATCGATACAAGTAATATTTATTTATTTATTTAGGCATTTTTATATAGCGCTTACCTTAAAGCTCTAAGCGCTTTACAATTATTAAAAACATGTCAACTAAGTAAAATAAAAATGAGCCACTAGGATAGTAACTACTATACTATAGAAACAATTAAAATGGCTATAAAACGAGGACACTTTGGCACGATCTGGCCTATACTACAGGATCAACCCGAGACAGAAAATGAGGCAGGGTGCATCACAGGTCATAGGTGGACCTAAACATATGGGTTTAAAGGGACTTTTTGAAAACGGACGAGGTTTCACAATGATGGATATGGAAGGGGAGCTGATTCCAGAACGTGGGCCCATGGAAGTAAAAGGAGCGTTCACCGATGGTCTTAGTTATGGTTCTTGGGATTGAGAGGGTTCTATGGTCAATGGAAGAGCGTAGTTGTCTTGTGGGGATGTAAGGAAGCAATAGTTCAGAGAGATAGACAGGAAAGTGAGGGTCAGTGAACGAGTTGAAGCATAGATTGGCAGACTTGTACTTGATGTGAGAGGATATTGGAAGCCAGTGGAGTTGACGCATGTGTGGTTGAATGTGGTCATGTTTCTTTGATTTAAAAATGAATCTGCATGCAGAGTTCTGTGCCTTCTGAAGTTTGTCTATGTGGTGTTGAGGAATGCCTGCGAGAAGAGTGTTACAGTAGTCAAATTTCAATTGATATAGTTATGTTCCAAACATGGATTTATGATGTATAAGGTAGATCAGCTTTTCCCTAGTGCCAGGCCGAAAAACAGTATCGGCGTAGCAGCCAAATTAACCCCTGAAATTGTCTGCGCTCATCGCTAACCTTTCTCTTCACAGCAGGTTTTGAGAAAGACATGACTGGGGTCGGGTGACAAAATATTTATTTGCCCTGTTTGATAAAATATATTTCCCTCCACTCGGTAACGCTCCCAAATCATGTTTCATGAGACCAGGCTGAAAGGCTCGGACTTTCCGACATTCGGCACTGGTACACATTAGCGGCAACTAGGCATTGTTTGATACTGAGTCAGATCGCTGCTATTTACGCAGTTCGATGTGTGTTTTCTCAAAACCGCACTTTGGCCGCCATGTTTGGCTCATAAAATGCTATCAAATAAAACATTTTAGTCCGATTTTCAAACGGTTTTTACCAATATAATCAACGTGCAAAGCCTGTATGTATTTATATAAACATCATAAAAATCAGAATTCAAACTAGTCGGCGCGATTCGACCAAAATCGTCGCCGGGGGTCACATTAGAGATATGAGAATGTGGACAACGCGCGGGCAGCATTAATTACTAAACTTTGATGTCAGGTGGCGGGCCACAATTACCCCGCGGGCCGCGAGTTTGAGACCCCTGCACTACATCCTGAGCTTAGTCAACATGCCTAGCAGCGATCGGATTTTTTTCTTGGCTAATTTTTTTTAAAATTACAACTTTTGTGATAAGGGGCTTAGGACCAAACTTTCCAGGAACTTTATATAGGTCATGAGGAATGACCATGTCAAATTTCTTTGTGATCCATTGTTTGATTTACTTGTGATTGATCGACCAACTTGCAAACAAACATAGTCACACTGAGCTTTCTTTAGTATATATTTATTTATTTATTTGTTCGCTATTCACATTATGCCACAGTTGAGTTTCGACCCATATTTCCTGACATAAAGATGGCTTAGATGAACCATGCGACCAATAATATTAATCAAAGTTTTTAAGAAATAAAAAGCTGGAGAAAAAAAAAAGGGGGGGGGGTGGACATCGAGAGTTCATTTGTTAATGTGGGGGCTCTATTTCTTAAAGTTTAATTGTGGGGAAAGGGGTGCAATTGGGCACTGAAGTCTGAGCAGTCTTAGATGAACCATGCGACCAATAATATTAATCAAAGTTTTTAAGAAATAAAAAGCTGGAGAAAAAAAAAAGGGGGGGGGGGTGCACATCGAGAGTTCATTTGTTAATGTGGGGGCTCTATTTCTTAAAGTTTAATTGTGGGGAAAGGGGTGAAATTGGGCACTGAAGTCTGGGCAGCAGTATCAATTCATCTGGGAGACGAAGTGACATTATTGTAGGTTTGAGTTGCCAACCGCGATTGCACAGTTTATATTGAACTACAAACGTCACATCCGGGTATTTTTCCCGAAACCACCCAAAGATCAATATCGAAATCAATGATAAGAATAAACGATCGCAGATAACATTTAAACGAGCGCACTCGAACTGGAATCATGTCAAAACGACCTAAGTTCATTAACACTCGTAAGTCTTTATAATTTATTTATGAATTTATTAGATGTATGCTGCATACACTTTAAGTACGCATATCATCGTCTTCCTCAATAAACTGAATTGTTTGTGTGTTGCTTTTTAAAGGGCCAAGCTCAGGGCTCTCAATACAAGGGGTTTAAGTGACTCGTGTAGCCCAAATGACCTATCCAAGATGTTCGATGTAAAATCAGGAGTCACAAAGGAATGCGCTCTATCGCCATTGCTGTTCAATTGACAAAGACAAAGTAACAAAGGATGGCAATCTGAAGCCCGTGGCACTCAAGGAATTGCTATTTGTAGAAGTGTAGCAAAGCATTCTTAAAAGCCTACGAGTTGAATTAAACGTAGACGAAACATATTTATGTTTTATCTGTATTAATTTTTGAAAATATTTTCCGCACAGAATTTCTTTGTGTAAAGCATTTTTTTAAAGGCTGCGACTATTCGCAAGCGGGTACCAGAAGTGAAAGGTTGGGATTTAAAAAAAAATTTAAAACATTAATGTTGGGTTTTTAGGCAAAATGAGATATCACATGAAAGATAATTGAATGGACTATATGTTTGTAAAATTACTTCTTCTGTTTAACTAAAATAAAAGACAAAAGACATCCGAATAGCATTTTGTCTAATGGGACCCGGGTGCGAATGGCGGCGCTGCGTGTCCGCTCTATCGGATTTGCTGATGGAAGCTTTCCCCGCCCGAGGACGTACGCTTGACCTTAAACGCTGCGTTTGAAGCGTTCGCAGCCAACTCTAACAGGGAGTCAGGATTGTAAATGTTCGTCCTAATATCTTCCCCCTCCCATCCCGGGGAAGTGTCAGACGCCCTATAAGAGGGTTTCTAGAGTGGGTTTCCACCACGCAACTATTTTGCGAAGTAGCTTGGACGAAACGGTTGCCTAGGAGGGCTGCTTATTTCTCAGGGCTGCGTATTTAGAATCTTTGCCAAAAGCTTCCACCTTAGCCTCTTGCCTCATATCTAATAGTGGCAATTTGTAATCATGATCCATACTCTGATCCCTGCCTTTAGTTCCAACTGTGAAGCGTCACAGTTGGCAACCCTGTAGGTGATCGCTTTATTCTGGCAGGTACCATGCATTCCTCTTGTCTGCCCACAAGGGATACGCAATGGTGGTCTTGTTACCCGGGTAACGTCGGGGTGGGGGGGTCTGGTGGCCGACGCCTCAAAATCTGCAAGCCACCACAGACTTGTCACCCGGATCCCCGGGGAGGTGCTAGAAGGGATAAACCGCGATCAACTGAGCGAGAGTTTCTCGTGTGAAAACAAAAAAACTGTGCTATAAGGTTACAAACCGAATGGATTTGTGAATAGAAAGAAAGCCTTTCAAAAATTGCTTAAGGAGATAGGAATAAGATAAGATAACCAATATTGGTATAAATAGTGAAATGGTTTTTCTTTATATTCAAAATATTTGTTTTTAGCATATTGATCAGTGTTCTTACCGAGACAATATTTTATAACTATTAAAATTTAAACAAAAGACATCTAAGGTGCTTCTCACCAGCCCCAAAATACAATAAAACGTCAGTCCCTTAGTGACAACATGGGCTTTAAAATCGATTATTCTGACAGTTTGAGGGACAAATGAACCTTTAAATCTTTAGGTTCTAGTTTTGAGTGTTTGTGGCAAAATATTGAGTGTAGCATGAAAAACAATCCCTAGAACTAACGGGAAGCAAAAAATTCAGGCCCTCTTAGAACATGGACCTGAAAGAACTGGAAAAGCTGTGAGCAAAAGCTTGGGAAAAGGCGGTGAAAAAGAAAACGCCTGCAACTCATGCAGAATGTAATCGACTAACGGCCGAAGTCCAAACTATGGTCCAAAAAAGGCGAAACAATAACAATGGGACAATGCGTGGGAAAATCTTGACCACACGGACAGAAAAGAGTTATGGCGCCAACTAGGTAATCTCTTTGGAAAAAAAAAAGTTATCAAACGGGAATGTCTTAAAAGAGAGGACACCTACATGAGACTGCCCTAAGTTGCACGCTAATCCTTGCAAATGTAAACGACCTGCAAGAAGAGTTGGAACGCCGAATGCTATATTTTTGGATGATCCAGTGATCTAGAGCTCGGTAAAGACGTGAAACCACTGCAAATTTGGCTGCAAAACAACAGCGACAGAACAGAGGTCAAGCGGCCAGGTGGAATGTCGTCGTTAATACGGAAAGGGAAAAATGGACGAACAATCTTGGGAAATACTTAGCATGGGACAAGACTCCAATATACCTGGGAGGGAAGATGGGTCAGGAGCTCCACTTCCAGAACCACGTACACGAACTGTGTGTCAAAACTGCGTTTAAGCTAAACTTGGTGCCAAAGCTTGCTTGCACCGACTGGAGAGTGGAGACCAGACTCCTAAGCGCTCTATAATCTGGGAGTGTGAGGGAAGCAATGGCTTACAGCCTCAATGCACAGGCCTTTGCAAGCCGCACGGCCCTGGAATATCTGGTCCGCATTCAGAATCAAGCCGTAAGATTCGTATGCATGCGTTACGCACAACCCCAAAGGCCGCAGTAGAAAAATAACTGATGTAGAACCGCCCAAGTTAAGAAGGCAAAAAACAATCATTACAACGGTAGAACAATACCGGAGTCTGGATAGAATGTAACCCTGCTTCCAATTTCAAGATCGATGGGTAAAACGGATCGGACCAAGCTTAAACGACCCTCCCTTATGGTCTTGTTCAACGCACAAAAAAGCCTCACCATACCCGTGACTATGGAACAATTGCGGCTGATCCTGGCACGGGGTCATCACGAAAGCTTTAACCTTCCTGATATACGTCTGACTCTGGCAAATACTGCTGTCACAAAAGCCAATCTTCCAGCAGAACCTCAGGGAGGAACCGCTAAAAATGATCGATGCCTACTCGGACCAAATGCTAAACGTCTTCGAAGATGGTTTCTGCTTCGCCAACAAAAACTACTGCGGCTAAGGCGCACTCATACAGTACCTAGGAGGGGTATCTAAACCGAGAATTTATCAGGGCCCAGTGGCAAGAATGGAACCAGCCTCGATGCTGAACTAAAAACAATACTGGCCGCTCTAAAAAAGTGCTTAATTAGACAAAATCTCACATCCCCCCCCCCCTGATATTGTGGTCTTACCGACTCGCACTTTGCTCTAGGAAGCCCTACCGACAAGACTGACGTAAGGACCCAATCTGTCGACACTGTGGCCTGACTGCTGAAACGGTAGCACCTGTGGTTTATTTGCCCCGACAATGGAGGCGAGGCCTGTGTTAATGTTTTTATTTACGACAATGCCCACCAGATGAGGCAAGCTGTTGTCAGAAAAGCCAGGGCAATAGGAGCGTAAGCTCGGCCCCACAAGAAAATGTGAAGTATTTAATACTTCAAAGGAAGTTTGTTTAGTTTGTGGGATATAACTAGCTTTAATGATTAGTCTATCGCCATACCTCCATGGAACGCTGAATTTCAGTAAGCTTCTGATTGTTTTAATATAGAATGATTCTAATTTGTTTGTTAAAGCCAAAATTGTTTACTTTTTGGGATAGAAAATTGTTTGGTGGAAATTTGTAAATATTGACTTGGGCTATAGCCACATCAATGGCAGTTTTTTTTTACTAACGGTAACATCTTGGTAATTATGTGTCTACTTGCTCTAGAGTGAGGTTGATGAACTGAGCACCTCTCCCTCACTCTAAAACAAACTACAGCCAAAGTCAAGGCTACTACTCAAGTCAACCCTTGATCATCTTCGCATCAACTATATGTATTATATTTATACTGTGATTTTTTTTTATTGAGGGGTCTTCAATTGGTTGAGCTCCAACCAGAAATTTAACAACATTTCTTTGGTTTTTGAGACATTCAACTTTAGAAAATTTTCATCACACTAACGGATCAAGCGTGCAACTAAGTTGTGTTATAAGCATTCCGCTTCAGATAATAAGGCAATATTGGTGGTATGCATAGCAAATTTCATTATTGCATCATTGTGGATACATGGGTATATATAGTAGACAGGGCAGTAGAAAGAACACAACATTTTGGCACTTCGGAACTTATTTCTCTTGTTTCAGCTTGACATATTGACACAAGAAAGCAAGGAACAAATGGAGTCAGCTACCAAAAATAGCCCCACACTGAAAACATCAAAAAATAAAGATGGAGACCAATGCCAGGCTTATTTACACCGTCTTTATTCCAACGCTTACTTACCACAGTCAGACCTTGGCTCTGATGAACAGCCATGATTGCAAGATACTCACTTGTGAGGTGTTTAAGGCGAGCAGCTGATAGAACAACAACCACATTCGGAACCAGGAAATAAATCTAACAATTGATGCCGGCCCAATAAGCCAGTGTATGACACGACAGCAAATTAATTTGTTTGGTCACATGGTCAAACCAACAGACTTAGGAGGTTTACAATAGCGGGCACTCCGGTTTCAGAGCCAGCTGTTTCAGGGCCATCTATGGATCGACTGTATTGAGGACACCACTACATGAACCTGAAGCAAGGGGCATAACTAGCAGCAGATTGCCAACCGTAACTGGCCGTCCCGCCTCCCCCCGGCAAAGCCAACACCAAGCGAGTTGGCCCGGGCTTTAACAAAACACATCGATAATAACAGAACTCGTTTTTTGTTGTGAGCTTTCCTTTTGTTATCATCAATTTAGAATCTGCATAAAAAGCTACATTATTTTTTTTTTCCTGTACTGATGCAAACGTTACAGCAGACTTAACTTTCTTCGCTTAATACATCGTACATTATGTGGGTATGAACAAAAGAAAGTTTTGTAAATCGTATCAATTTTGTTTTTTTTTAAATTATGCTTTGATACATTATTTTAACTGCATACGTTTCGTTAATGGTCACGCTTAAATACTTTCCCCTTATTTATGAACTCTGGACAACAACAAAACAGAACAAGGGGGAGAAACTTCTGAACGGCCATCAAAACAAGAAAAGTCTCTGTCACAAGGGGCAGGACCTTTCCCTAAACATGAATCAGATACAGAACAAGGGGGAGAAGCATGTGAACAGCAATCAAAACAAAAAAATATTCTATCAGAAGAAGAAGCAGGACCTTTCCTTAAACATGAATCAGACAATGAACTCGTGCCTGCAAAAGAAAGGGCCAAAACTCGTAAGTACTATTCTATTTTATCTGAATTATACCTTAAACAAAATAATTTATAGCAATTTTTTGTTAATGTATATCATTGCAAGGTTATTTATATTTAGCTTCTTTTTATTAAGCACTTTTAAAATAAACCAACAACATCTACAAAAATAATTTAATCACACATAAAATATATTTCGATGTAAATATATGCACACATTGATTACTATTTAACCAAACAGTATAATAATGTAATATTAAATCCTTTATATTAAATTCACGTTTGTTTGTTTAGGTCAAAATCATTTGACGCCCAACTGACCCATTTCCCGTTAACCTGTCAAGCTGAAACTTAGCACATAAACTCATTGCCAAAGACAACCCATTATATACAATTTTCAGCCCCACCCCAAAATTCAAAATCAGTTTTTTTCCAACGTTTCATCGAAAAAAAACAACTAAATGCGATGACACTGATTTCACAAAATTAAATTCCCGATAACTGAGTTGAATGAGATCCTTTTTTCCCCCACGGGTGTCCATCAAACTTTTAATCATTTATAATCTGATGTTATTTTATCTTACCCCATACGCCAGGAGAAATGCTCTAGGCATGTTTATCACTGTGTATAACGAGGGACACCACGAATCGAATTAGTGGGGAACTATTGCCTTAAAATTATCCACGAACGAATCATTAAATATCACTGAATCCTTAAATGGGATAATCGAAAAGGAGAAGATTTCCATTTTAAAGGGGAGTCGACTTTTTCGTTTGTTTTTTTTTTGTTGTTGTTGTTTTTTGTTGTTTTTTGTTGTTTTTTTAAATAATAAATTCATGTTTATCACAACACTAATAATATAGAATGTCCTCAGAACTATAAAAATAGTTTTTTGGTGAATGGTCAAGAGGTGGCTTTGACTAAATGAATAAATTAGCAGAAGCACCGTGTCCACTAGAACTAAATTCTATGGGTTTTTTTTATTACGATAAGAATCATGAAGATTTTCAACTATAACAAGCAATATGGTTTTGGAGAGGTGTGGGGAATTTAAAAACAAATATGGCGTGGGGGAGGGATGTCCCCCTGTAGCCATTAAATATTTTTATTGTTATTATTAGGTGGGGTTTTTTTATAGCACAGTACCCCACCCCAGAGCTAGGCTCACTGTGCTTCACATAAAAATTAGCAATTACATTATCGTATACATTTAAAACAATAATGGCTGAAAAGATTGACCTCACCCACCCAAGTAACATCTACCCCTATCTCGCCATGGACAGAACCCAGCAGAATCGAGCGTTGTTTATCAGTCAGGTGGGGTGAAAATGTGTCTATAGAGTTCAGTTTGAAGAGATGGGTCTTGATGGCAGTTTTAAAAGCGTGGATGTTCATTATATTTTTGATGTGTAATGGGGGAGAATGCCATTGTTTTTTGGGGCACAGAAAGGGAAAGATCGTTCACCATGTTTTATAGTGCGTGTCCTGGGAACAGAAAAACACGCATATCTGCCGAGGAATAAAGCTTTCGAAGGAGTGAATAGACAGTAATTAGTTCAGTAAGATAGGAAGGGTAGGAACCAGAGAAAAATTTGGGACACAGAACAGACAGCGTGTAATTAATGAGTGCCTGTAAAGGGATATAATGAAGTGAGTGAAGTAACGGAGTGGCCTGTTTGGGGTTTCTTTGCCCTTAAGAACTAACATAGCAGCTGACGTTTGGTGCGTAATATTTTCCTTTTTTCCCTGGAATAGTTAAATATATTTGCGTTTTAATAGTGGGTAAGTCATTAGGATATTTAATAAAATTCAGGGGCGTGAAAAGATGTGTGGTTGCAAACCTTGGGTGGAAGGGGGGAGGGGAGCATTAATTTTGATTCTTATTTAGTGCATTTACCCTAACTTGTTCTTTATATATTATTCGCTTGACTTGAACCATCTCTCTACTTTTAAAGTTTCTTTTCATGACCATTACAAATCAAATAAAGCGAGTGGCAGAGAACTTGAAGAAACCGTGATTAATGCATCAGATGCAAGCATTATGAATAAACATTGTACGAAGACGCCATCAAAGAGCTTAGAATTCCAGGTAAATTAAATCAAGATTCATGTAAATTGTATTCCAAAGGAAGTTGCATCATTGCGCCAATGAAGGCGAATAAGCCTCAAAACCAATCGATTTCAAACTCATCAAGGGGTCATACCTAGTAGATAGATATAACCGGGTAGATTGGAATAATTTGCACAGCAACTAAGCAAATGTTTTCTTTTTTTTCGCTGTAAATGCATCTCAAAATGAAAAGAGCAAATAGAAATTCTAGAAAGTTTAAATGGATTTTGAAAATGTCAGAAAGACCTTAACAATTTTTTGGAGAGTAGGCTTTTGGAAATTGTTTAAATTTCTAGAAAATTTCAACATTTCGTTTGTTTCTGATAATTATTAAAATTCGTATATTTTTCTATAAATAATGCAAGGTAACCTTAATTTAAAATTTCTTCAAATGGCGAAAGTGGGGTTTAAGAAGATTTTGTGTTTTTAGAAAGTTAAAGAACATTTTCTGAGGTTGAATAATATGACGGGAATGTCAAATGATTGATTAATAATGCTATATACACCTTTGTGAATTTCTATAGGGTGATAGTAGATAATTAATAAGTTCATGTGTTTCACTACTTTCGAATAATTGGTTTTTTTAAAAAGCGACGTCATATAACTTGGTTTCTTGATAAGGTTATTTCATCGGCACATCTGATTTCACCTCTGTTTTTAAATTATGTGAAATTACAAAAAAAAAAAAAAACTAAAATCAATAGCCATCACATTATGATCAAAAAGAGTGTGATTTGTGCGGTTTTAGGTTGCTCATCACAACTCTTACGTAACTTTATTGTGGTGATAAAAGGCGTCGTTAAAAATCGACAAAATAGTTACAAAACACAGTCCAAATAAAATAATTAGGGGTGATCTTTTTTGTCGTAAATACAATTAGTAGTTCTTAAATTAAAAATCATTACTGGCATCTAATCATTAAATAGGAAGAAAGGGTATGAGGCAAGAGAGAGNTTTTTTTTTTTTAAATAATGTTAGCCTAGCAATAACAAACTAATACAATTTCAATTTTAGCCCGATAATTCTTCGCATTTTTTTATCAAAGTATTTGACCAAATCCAGGGATTTATTTAGATAAATTAATTTTTAGCAGCCACATTATTGTTTTTTTTTTTTTTGGATTTAAGTTATAAAATTGGTTCCCATTGTGCTGCTCGGTGGCTTTTGTGTAAAAAAAAAGAAAATGTATATTTTTTCCGAAATTAAGGAAACTAGTTCTAATTACACAAACTACACAAACGCCTGGTGTTGTCTAGGGCGTTATCTTTTCCTCCTTTGTAATTGGTCCAAATTTCAAATATTTATTTCGTAACTGGATGAATTCAAAAGCCGGGGATTTACCCCCCCCCCCAACCTCCCGTTTTAGGTTGGAAATAGCTGCTTACTTTTTCTCCTATCTAGACGCCCCTGGTAGCAAATAGTTGGGGGTATTTTATGGTAGTGAAGGGGATGGGAAAGATGATTTATTTGGTGTTTTTTTTGGAGGGATGCATTTTTTTTTTTTAATCGCGTCGGGAGTGTGGGCTTAAGAGGTAGCGGGATTTGAAAAGGGGGGCTTTACCAGGAAACTACAATATTTAAATTCACGTCTCTTGTTTAAAATTTATATCAATAAGAAAAATAAAAGAGACTCACAAGACTAGATTATGTTATAATAAACAGTATGAAGTCTGAAAATACCTTTTTTTTGTTCATTACGGCAGCGAAATGGTTGTTAACTTATTTGTATATCAACACTGGTCTTATCTATTTCTAAAAATAAAACCTAGTCCCCAATGGTACAAAAGCAACGTAGACCACTGACTCATCGAAACTGCTACCCCTATCCCCCATTTGTGAAAGAGGACTCAGATGATGATGACGATGGTAACACAAGTGAAGAAAATGTAAATTCCAATAAAAAGGGTAAGTAATTTAGAGTATGAAAGAAAGTTCATAAGTTCCTTTTTTCTTCGTAACTTCAAAGTTGATCGTTACTTTGTTCCGTTATGTTTTCTTATATCTGGCAGCGAATATGGTTAACATTACTAAACTGGTGAAATTTCTATTCGATTTTTTAACAACATTTTTTAATGTCTTCTCTCAAATTGAAATTTTATTTCCTGTTATAACTGACTTGATTAATAATTTTTTTTTTTTCAATCTGGGAATCTTTGCAATTTTTTTTAAAATGGCGTATCGTTGTTTGTCAGTTATTTCCAGTGGGATGTATCGAACACATGTGGCACCCTGACTAGAACTAAAATAGTTGACCACCCACCCACCCCCCCCCCACATAAAAATATCAAAAAATAAAAATAATCAAGGTCTGAGAAACCAATTATTGAATATTAAATATTTGGAGTAGAAATAAACTCAGGTTAAAAATAGATAGCTACTCGTATAACAACATTGTTATTCTTTTCAACAAAAAACGATTATTTTATCAAGGGAACAATAATTTTATTCCGTCTCGCCTACGTTGCACCCTCCTACCTTTCAAGAAGCGCCCAAGGCTGGTACCATGTCCTGACACACCCTTGGTATGCCTCTGATTTCAAAGCCATCTTATGCTGCAAAATCAATGTTATCATAGGCACATAAATTTAATCCAAGTGCTCAAATCTAAGATAACTGGTTTATTTTGATACGAAATGAAGAAAAAGAAAAAAAAATAAATACTTAAAAAATGTTGTTACCAAGCATATGTCAAATGTTACAGCAGGGTTCATGATTTGAAATGTCTTTATTAATTCAGACATTTACACTTATTAAAAATCTTTCTCTAAATATTTTAACATTGTTAACAAAAAAAAAAAAACAAAAAAAAAAAAAAAACAAAAAAAAAAAAAATCATTAGTATCTTGCGTGACAGCATAAGCCAAATTAGATTAATCAGATATTTTTTTTTAAGTTCAATTTATTCATATTTTAAAATTTCCTTTATGGTTCGGTCCATTAATTAAAAAAAAAATATCATAGTTGTTTATTAAAAATTCAGCCAGGAAAATTTATAATAAGTCTTCAAATTTCCAGTTTTGCATTATATGAAATCCTTAAGATTTTGGGGGGTATCTTTCCGTCTTCATAAGATAATTTTGTAATTTCTGTAATATAGAGTCTTTCTATAATGGATTATGGGGACCATCTAGGATGGCAATCTCTGGATACACTTCCTTTTAAGATATTGGATTGCAAAAAATGGCAACTGCAAAAATAGTGGTATTTAATTTATTTCTTGAAACTCATCCGATCATAAGAGCTACAGCTAAAAAGTATTATCTTTCACTCCGTGTAGAACCATTTGACATAATATTATTTAGACATATGAACAGTGTAATAATTTGTGAAATTTTTAATAACATAATAGGGGTTCATATAAGACACTTTAGTGACATTGTATGCAATAAAGTTTACAATGCATGTCCATTGATGGAAAATTTGTATAAGTAATTCAATCTATCTTAGCTTGAAAAATGTAAGTAACTTTAGGAACATAAAAGGGATTTTTAAAGTCTTGTTGCATCGATAATTGCTACAGGTAAATTAATCAAACTTTCTAAACATTACAATAGATTTAGGCCTATATTTTAACAAAAACAGCTTAGCATTGGCGATAAATTGGAATTTTTTAAATCTGTCTTCTCTTCACTTCTAAATGAAGTTCCTAGTGGAGGTCTTCGGCGTAGTGAAACATACTCAGGGGACTTCAAAACTCACGTATGTTACTAAATATTACTTTTAATTTTATTTAAATGGAACGGCGCTTTTTAGTGCTTTACAACAGTGGTCAGCCCTTGCATGAAAAACATGTCATTGCATCTTTAGCTTGTTTATCAAGTTAAAATTTTATATAGCTAAAAATTACTTTAATTCACACTCATTAAATTTGTTAAAATGATGTAATAACCAGTCAATTTTTAGGATAAAAATTTAAATAGAGAAAACATGATTGTTGACGTCAACTAATCTAACCCCCCCCCTCTCCCTTGTCAACAATTGTCAAACATTTCCAGTCCCCCTCCCCCCATTTTGTTGACATAATTAATGTACGACCCTTATGTTCCAGATACGTTTTTACATATGCTTTGATGGATCTTGACCAAACGTGGCACACATATCCATCATTATCCTGAATCAAATAAAGTGGCTTTTTAAACGTTTAAAAATGTTCCGTTTTGGGCCGAGGCCCTCAATTCGTTTTCTTTTTCTTATATGAGGCTTATAACTCAAATTACCAACAAATATTCCTGCATGAATATCCATCATTATCCTGAATCAAATAAAGTGGCTTTTTAAACTTTTAAAAATGTTCCGTTTTGGGCCGAGGCCCTCAATTCGTTTTCTTTTTCTTATATGAGGCTTATAACTCAAATTACCAACAAATATTCCTGCATGAATATCCATCATTATCCTGAATCAAATAAAGTGGCTTTTTAAACTTTTAAAAATGTTCCGTTTTGGGCCGAGGCCCTCAATTCGTTTTCTTTTTCTTATATGAGGCTTATAACTCAAATTACCAACAAATATTCCTGCATGAATATCCATCATTATCCTGAATCAAATAAAGTGGCTTTTTAAACTTTTAAAAATGTTCCGTTTTGGGCCGAGGCCCTCAATTCGTTTTCTTTTTCTTATATGAGGCTTATAACTCAAATTACCAACAAATATTCCTGCATGATTGAATGGATCTTGACCGAACTTAGTGCACATAAACTTAGATCTAGGCCTATCTTGATAGCACTACCCTTCATAGTCAGTTTTGAAACATCGGTGGAATTAACGCCGCTAACAACATCCAATCTATTCAGGGCCAGTCTAAAATTTTCCAAAAAGTCTGATCATTTAGAAGGCTAAATCTATAGCATTTTTAAACTGTTTTAATGGGCTAACTTTTAAATTTTAACTCCATTATTTATCTGTATGATTTTTAAAGGCTCCAACTATCTGAGGCATAACTAAAGCGATATCTTATGGAATGGGCCCCCACCGGGCCCCTATATTAACTTCAATGAAAATAGTTATAGTTAGGGCACTTAGTTGTAGAATTGTTCCGTTCGAAATATAATAATTGCCTAGAAAAGTCATTTTAACACATTTCTCATGTAATCTAGAATGTTCCAGTAAGTTCTATATTTTCCACGGGTGAGATTGAAAAGCTTATTGAAATATTAGTTAAGTTACTGGATGGCCGAATGGTCTAAACTGAGCAAACCTCAAGTTGGTGGTCTGGAGTTGACAAAGCCCATTGACAAATTCTGAGGATTTTGCAATATAGATAAATTTATCTTCATTCTTATCAAATTCAAACTTTTAACTACTAGAGTTAATATATTGTAATGTATACATACTAGATATAGCACACCAAACAATGGCGACAGCAATGCGTGAACTTCCCATCTACTAAAATTACTTGACAAAACATAAACTCAAGTAACTTAGGAATCCCAATTTTTGCTACACATCTTCCCCATAATACTTCACTGAATACACGTATCTATCTATGTGTATACCTATGTACATGTAAAGTTTTACTTACATTCACAGTATTAATATGTGTAAATAAATACAAACCTTAAATTTAATTGTAAAGTATATATAGGTTGTTGAATGAATGTGTGTGTCGGTAGGTAGGTAGGTGATTACAGAAATATTAGATAGATATGTTTATACTTGTATACATTGGTTTCACTTACATCCACAGTATTAATAAGTGTAACTATATAACAACCTTAAATTAAACCTCTTTTCTGTGCTTGGGTGTAACATTCTGTTATGAAAAAAAAAAATTCTTAATTATCAATTTTTACAGAAACCCTTAGGTAAAAAGACCAGAAATATGAATAAATTGAAAATTTTACCACCAATTAAAAATGGACCAACAGGTGAAGCTTACGTGTCGTGTGAAACGTTTAGAATAAGTGATAAGCCTCGTAAGTACTGTGTTAATTGGCCAACATTTTGTTTTTCTCTGACCCCCTCACTAAATCGGTTGTATTTAATACAGCCAATCTTTCTGTACCCTCTTCTTTTTAGCTAACGTAAATTCTATACATATGAAATAGCGTATACTTGAATTAATAGTTTTATTTTCTAAGTAAGAAAAAACTTATTTTTATTATTTAAGGATTCTTTTGTATTATAATATCGTCTTTCTGTATTAAAACATTCAAAACAAACTCTTCTAGAAAAGATAAATTACATCCCAACCATGGGCGCCCGCAGAAAACTTTCTAGGGGGGGAGGGAGAGCAAAAAAATCGATTAACTTTCCAGGGGGGGGGGCAAAAAATTTTTAGTCATGTTTTAATATAGTTTTAATTTAATGTAGCGTATTTGAATGGTGAACAAACGGACAGGACATCAGCTTAGTTACTTTCTCTTTATTTTCTCTTTACTTTAATACATTTTGTGTCTATTTTTGTCTAAAAAAAAATGTTATCCAATCAATACGGGGGGGGGGGGCAAGTGGGGGGGGGTGCAAGTGACCCCCTTGCCCCTACCTGCGGGCGCCCATGATCCCAACCAGCTGTTGTTATTTACGGAAATATTTTTAAATTTACAAGGGGCGCTGTATACACTAATAAGGTATTTTCTAAAAGAAATCCTCAATAACAATAATGACAGCAAAGTGCCCATTAATTTATTTCATATTCTTTATTAAAATTGACCTTAACAAATCAAAGAACACGCTTTATTTTCTTTCATTCTGCTGAAAATAATGTGTACAGCCAACTATGCAGCGAAGAATTAAAGTTAGTTGTAAGGATGACTGGTTACTGGCCTTTAATTTATATTGCTAAAACATCATATTTGCCTAGCTGGCTAGTTGCAATGTTTCTTTAAAAAAATGGCTTTCTTTAATGTCTCGTAAATACAGTGTGACAAAGTTGGTACATACAATTAAAAGGTACAGTAAGGCGTCAATTATCCAGACGGAGAAAAGCCAGAGGGTCGAAAATAATGATCCCTCAATATGAATTGTTTTATTTAATTTATACACACACACGCACACACACGCGCACGCACGTACGTATGTAGGTATGTAGGTATGTATGTATGTATGTATATATAAATATATATATATAAATATATATATATATATATATAAATAAATATATATATATATATATATATGTATGTATAAGTATGTATATGTATATATGTACACATATATGTATATATATGTATTTATATATGTATATGTGTATGTGTATATATTATATATATATATATATATATATGTATATATATATATGTATATATATATATATATATATATATATATATATATATATTTATATATATATATATGTATGTGTATATATGTGTGTATATGTGTATATATATATATATATATATATATATATATATATATATATATATATATATATATATATATATATATATATATATGAGGAGTGGTACGAGAATCGCAATGGTCTAAAAGAGATAATCCGTGGCCTCATTATTTACATACGAATTAGAAAAGCCGTACGACGCGATATTCAAAGGAAGTCAACCACAATTAGTCTGGTCTGGATTATCCCATTGTTAATGTATTTCATTTTATTCAGTTGCGTGATAACTAATCAAACAATGGCACAATGTGTTCAAAATATGAAAGGGCTAGTAGGTAGTTTGATTAAATAATTTACCAAGTAATTAGAAAAAAGAACTAATTTTTAAGTAACGCTTTTTATAATTTTTTTTTATAGTCATATTGATTTAAGCACTTATAATTTGCTTCAAACATTGCGTTTGTTCTGTAGTGAGGAGCTTCGTACAAAATTTCATATCGTTAAGGGAAAATTGTTGTCTGTAATCGGCTAAAGGAATTGAATAACTAAGTCTCCTTGAAAACTTAATAGATCGAATCTTTATTAACCTAGCTTCAAGGCTATTCACCAGACAGGGCTGTCCAACATTTGTGACTCCATGGTTCCCTAAAAAGAGTTTGTTATTTGTTTTTAAATTTGGATTTTGTGAATAAATTGTTTAAATAGTTTAATGTTAGCCACGCATGTCTGATATGTCAGAATTCTGTAATTGGCTTAAGACAATGTATGTACAGAGGCATTACAAGTCTGTGCATGCAGGCTTTGAAAAACTTAATCAAATTGGAACAGAGGTTTGAGAAAACAAACTTTCTTTTTTATCCCGACCACTGCTTTAAAGAAATTGCTCCTTCTTTATTGGCCAAATCTAAAAACAAAGATGAAATCAAGCAAGTATCAAGTATTAAACTTTGTCAGCTAACAAATTGAAATTTCTTTAAACTATCTGTACCCAAAGTTGTATTTGAGAAACCGACTTGTGATTTGAAAAGTTCACCTGGTTCTAGTCTTACATTTATTTATAACGATTGCAGCCATTTATGTCCCAACCAATGCAAGACTGAAAGTTGGTCTGAATGTCTGCTAGGAAGGGGGAAACTATTTGCCCTCTATCCTACACTGAGAATACATTTATTGTTTAAAGCTGAATATAATATTAATGTAATATTATATCTAAGTATTATTATTTTTAAAAATTAATATTTAATAACCCTAATCTTATATTTTTCCTCATACTAATGTTCTTCTTCTTCTTCTATATCTTAAGGGCCCACGATCAATTTATTGATCATTTTGGCTCCTATGCATGTAGATGGGATTTGCAATGTTTCTGTTACTGGTGGTGATGAGGAAATTATGCACTAGGGGTTTGAAGGCTTGATATAGACACAAATGTGTCTAGTGTTGTCGCCTCAACTGTTCCTTTTGAAAGATGGTTCCAGTCCCTGATTGTCTTGGGCAGGAATGAGCAGCTCCTATACTGGCTTCTTGCTGGTATGAGCCTGAATTGCCTGTCATGGCCTCGTCGCTGTCTATGTTTGTTGACTGAGCAAATGTAGATAACTTGCAAGAGTCTGAAATTATTTGAAGAAAACAATTTTCATAATAAATTATGACCACAAAATAAAAATTGAATCCACGGACTCACATTCAAGGTGAATTACCTAAATAAAAGCAACTTGTTCAAGGATTATGTTGTATTTAGTTGATTTCAAATCCCGAGGCTCTGATAAATTAATCATCAATCAGATTGGTAAATTATGATGCATGAAAGCGGGTCTCTACGTGGGTAGGAAAAAAAGAATTTGAAAACCAAAAATAATATATTTTGTAGCTAGCTGGTTTCCTATCTATAGGTATCTCACATTAAAACCAGTATGGCATTAAGTTTAAGAGAATACCTCTATATCATCTTATATTTATCGCAGCAAAAGCAAAGTCTTCAAAAGCTGTAAAGTGTGACAACTTTTTTTGGTCATTTCTTTTTAGAGCAGTTAATTTTTTTTTAAACATCTTATTGTTCGGCCAATTTTCACAATCCAACCAGTCGCACGTAGCCTGGGCTTGTCGTAAACTCTAACAATAATTTTCAAAGATAAATACAGTTTTAACAGCGCTTTGGAAAGTGATTTGCTTTGTACCGTATTACACATGGACCCTGATATTATAATCATCCCATCATTTAATGGACATCATTTCAAAATTTTATTAAATGACTTTTAAATTCATATTTAATTTCATCATGCAACAAGACTTTGACTACATAAATGAATGATATAATGGCTAATGTTCTAAATTAAATACATAATATGATCTTATTAATATTAAATTACATTTAAAACTTTAACAAAATCCTACATAGACATTTTTTGAGTTTATATTCTTCAACATTGTACAACGTCACTGAAAATTATCTATTGCGGTGGATTTCATTTTTTTAAAAATAAACACCAGTGGAATAAAACGTTATGTTTTCATCAGTACATTTCTTTGGCATAAACAGGATAAATTGATATCTGTATGAAAATTGTAACCAACTAGGACATGGCATTTAAAATATGTCAACATAGTTTAAACATTGAACGCGTGTACATTAGTTTGAAATCCCAATAACTTCTTGTTTTTTAGTATTCATATTCCTTTCTTTTAACTATAGTGTATTACATGGGACCTCCCACCGATGTGCATACCCCTCAAGATTCGGGTTTTTTCTCTGAGAATTCAGCTCAACAGAACAGAAGACCTTTGACAACCCATTCGTCAAGCTATAGGCACTGGGTAAATTTGGTTAATATAATTAATAAACTTAACTCTGACGAAAACCAGGTAGACATTTTTTCCACAGGGCTAGAAGACGGGTACGTAGACCTACTAAAAATTAGCTTAGCTATTTTGTCAGTCTGGGTGTTCCTTCGGATGGTGGGCATCCCGTAAAATGACGAAATCAATGCACATCAAACAAACGTATGCTTCCTACTCATCCTGGGGGTATGGGTTGCAATCGCCACATGTAGGGTTACTTATTTAAAATGATTTTTAAAAATCAATATTCCCGTAATTCCCAGATAATCCAAAGACTTCCCAATAATTTGTAAAGAAATTTTTGTTTGAAAAGGTGAATTACTACAGGCCAAGGTAACTTGTATGCAACGCGATGGGGCGCTAGAAGTGATGTGTTTCACTGTCATTTTATAAATTGAGTTGAGATTCTTACAATATTTACATGTATTATCCCCCCAAAAAAATGTTTCATTGTCTATCTATTTATAGAATACACAACAACAGATGGATTTCGTGCGACCTGAATCAAATGCGACAGACTTTCAGCTTAGAAATGAGCGGCTGACTGTGGAGAATGAACACTTACGGCAAAGGAAACAAGAGCTTGTACATGATCAAATGCTGTGGCGTCATGATAAACAAGACTTTGAAAATAGAATAGTTAGGGTTAACGACGAAATTTTAAATCTAAAGAGTAATCATAGGAGAGATATTGATGACCTTCAAAAACAGAAAATTATTGAAATACAAGATTTAAAGATAAAATGCAGAATGGAGAATAGGCTACAAATGGAGCAGAAAATTGAGGATTTAAGGGGGGGAAAGGATGACGAACTGATGACTGAAAGAACTGAACGTACCAGAGTGGAAACTAAATATCAAATCCTTCTCTCTTCAAATGAAGAATTCAAAAAACTTTACGAAGGAGCAGTCGCGAAAGAGCAGGCGACTAGAGACTTATTGCATCAAAGAGATTCAGAAAACGCAGAAAAGCTAGAGATAAAAAGCAAAGAACTTGAAGGAGCTAGAGTAGAGATCATCAAGCTAAAACATGATGCTGAAATTGCTGCCAGAGACTACGACGCCTCAAATAGGGAAATGATATTGAAACATGCCAGTGAGATGAAGGATCTTAAACACGATTGTGAAAAAAATATGGCAATGCAGAAGGAAGAATCATTACAGAGAGAAAACACAAGACTAATAGATGAAATAGAAATCCGTGCTGAAAGAACAACTTCAAAAATTTGCTCTATATCATAAACATGTTTTAGCAATAGAGATGAGGTGGCTTGCTATATTAATTTTTTTGATAAAACTAATTCATTTTTTGTTAGATTCCATTCATGTGATTACTTTACAACCGTCACATTTTCTTTTTATTAAAAAATGAGAGCCAAATGAGAGAGAAATTTAGACATTTCTTTTAAAATATAAATAGGAAAACTATGCCTATCTTTCTTTTTTTTTTTTTTTTTTTTTTTTTTGTTTTTTTTTTTTTTTTTTTTTTTTTTTTTTTTTTTGTTGGCTTCTTTCATTTTTTTAATTATTATTTATGAAGAGGCTTGAGACACAGGACTTTATACTAATGAGAACATTTAAGCGTTCCTTTCCAGTTTTAAAAAAAGCTGAACATTTAAATTAAAAAAGCTTTTTTTTTTTTTTTAAACATTGTTTTATTTTGTACTTTTTAGTTAAATTTAAAGTCTTAAAAATTTCAGTTCCATTGGAGATCAGGTCGTTGTCAAAACTGAGAAGCAAGATTCGATCCACAGAGGTCACTCAAGAGTTATTGGTGACCTACTGATCGTGGAGGGATATTTTCCAAGGGGGGATGGGGTTCGGGGGGTTATGGGGGGGGGGTGGGGTTAAGTGTCCCTTTTAGGCATCAAATTCCATTTTTGTTCAAATGAAGTAGGACTACCCCCAAGTACCAACTGAGGGCGGGATGATAATTCTACAAGGTTTTAGATCAATTAGACATCAGGAGGTGGGTCCAAATTAAGATGCAAGATTTGAAACGCAGAGGTGACCAACAGATCATGAAAGATTGTATTGTCATCTGGGATTGGGGGGGGGGGGGGGA
>CAXITT010000023.1:445985-475591 GCA_964033795.1 Lymnaea stagnalis | reverse complement strand
ACAAAAAAAAAAAAAAAAAAAAAAAAAAAACAAAAAAAAAACAAAAAAAAAAAAAAAAATTAAAAAAAAAAAAAAAAAAAAAAAAAAAAAAAAAAAAAAAAAAAAAAAAAAAAAAAAAAAAAAAAAAAAAAATTCCACATGCTTACACCGCGACTGTTTGGCGAGCCCAGCGGTTCCCATTATATTCGTCGCGTCGCACTGGGTGGGCCACATTAACTTCGGCAGAGCAATGAAAATAGGGCAAAGAGGGCTGTCGCAATGGGTGTCGTTATCAAGGGCGACAAAATCGCCTTTAGATAGTGCCATAATAATTAATTAAAATTAATATAATAAAATCCCATATACTTCAGAAGGACAAGGGGCGCCAAAAAATCCTCTTTTTACTAGTTCTCGGGCGAGTGATGGGGGGCAGGTTGTTTTTTTCTATAAATTAAGTACAACCATTGTCCGGCTTAACCCCAGGTGCCGTTTTTCCTCGACATGGCCCTGCCCTGCTTCAACATCCTCACAGGGCACCGTGAAATATTACACAATTTTATTTCCACTTTTAGTCTAGCGGTCGTGGTGCAAACACTTGGATAACTACAATTTACCATTACAAATGACGCTTAGTGAACTGCATATGTCTTTTATTTGTTTTACACTTTTTTAAAATTGTGTTTATTTTATCGCTATTTCAAATTATACTTGTTAGAATTTAACACTTGGCGCCTGGTGAAATCCGTGTTCCCCGGTGCCCGGTGGGATCCCGTTCACGGTGACCAACCGTTCCCTGGTAAGATCAATTTCATGGTGGGAGCCCAATCCCGGCTAAGATCCATTTCCTGCTTGGTGCTCGTTCCCTGGTAAGATCCTGTTCTCCGGGGAATCAATCCAGGACCATGGGTTACACTTAAATTTTAAGCTATCCCTAAAATAGGGGCCAAGACCCATCTTCTCACGCAAGAGGCTTATAATGTAATCTAAGCACTCACCTTCATTTATTTATATAGCGTGGCGCATTAATAGGAAAACATTTTCTGAAACTTTCTAGAAACTTTAAAAAAATTATCTTTAAATATTATTTCATAACATTCGAAGAAACTCATTGAAACTTGTGAAAACAAAACAGTCTTATGTTATTTGATTGAATAATGTAATAAATAGTAACATGTTGATCATCCAAAAACGACACCGTGCGTCTAAGGGGATGGTGTGGGGGGTGGGGGGTGCATGCATTCACTGACCATTAAGGTGAGGGGCTAGGCAGAAATAGCGTGACGTCATTTAATGAATTCCTTAGCACTAAGGGAGTTAAATACGGGAAGTAAACAGAATTTTTTTTTTTTTTTGTTGAATTTGAATTGAAACTTTTCAGAATTCAATACATAGGGTAGGAAAATCACAATGAAAATAGAAGAGGTTTTTCGGGGGGGGGGGGGGTGAATGTGGGTGGGGGGGGGGGGGAGAGTAATTGGGACTATTACTTTAGTAAAAGAGAACATGTTCATTCTCTCAAACACTGTTATATCACTAATTAAACTGTTCGTTCTCTCAAGCACTGTTATATCACTAACTAAACTTTTCATTCTCTCAAACACTATTATATCACTAATTAAACTGTTCATTCTCTCAAGCACTGTTATGTCACTAATTAACCTGTTGTTCTCTCAAACACTGTTATATTTATATCACTAATTAAACTGTTCATTTTCTCAAACATTGTTATATCACTTATTAAACTGTATATTCTCTCAAACACTGTTATATCACTAATTAAACTGTTTGTTCTCTCAAACACTGTTGTGAGGAAAATTTATTCAGCAAGTAGTTTATAAACCCTGATACTGATAGTCTCCTATTTCAAAGTAAGGGGTGGAGAATTGTGTGAAGTTTAAATTGTATCAAAACCAGTTAAGTTAAGCACAGAAAAAAAATAAAAAATCTAAAAAGCTTTATCAAAACAAATGTAAAACAGTGGGTTAGAGACTAAACTATGGTAAAATTTAAGAATAAGAAAAGGAGGAGTCGAAATAAAATGTAACTAACACAACATACCCTGAAAACAAATGTATTTCAGTTCTTTATTTACACAATAAACAGTGTGTTGGCAAGAAGACTTCTTCGGCAGACAAAGACTAACACAAATATAAAATTAAAACGTAGCTGAAATGTTGTATCTGAGATGTATGTGGTTTTTCTCTCTTTTTTTATATAACACTTTTTTTCCACACGGTGTATCAAACATTTTCTTTTTCAAGTAAAATAAAAGTTAAAAAAAGCACAATTACACTTCAGCAATGGAATAATTCAGTTAGAGAATCGTTTCCCTTTGATTTCAACTCCAAAGACTAACGGTGACACATTCAGCCATGCTCTGATAAAGTCTAAGCAAATTTTGATTGCAGATAAAACTTAATGTAATCAATGATGTGCTATTGTAGTACTGGCTCACCATGTGTTAGACTGCATTCATTCAATGTTAAATCTCAACTTTTTTTTTTTCATTGTTTTTAGTGTCAGTATTAATAATGTAAAAGTTATATTTATATACAATGAGACATGAATAAAAATATAATGCTAAAAATGCCTTAAATTACCAGAAAAAGAATTTGTTTTCTAACAGTCAATTTCATTCATTAATACAGGATAATTTAAGCACTTCTTTGGTCACTATTGGAATGAAACAAATTTGGAATAATATACAAACAGTGTGTGTCTGGTAGGGGTTTCTCTGCAAAGGAAAATTATGTTATGATGTTGTTAAGATGGAATGTTAACAGTCCTGACATCAGGTGTTGATTCGATTGCTATGTAATGTAGCATAAAAAGTTAAATCCAATGCACATTATTAATACAGTATTTTGATATTGATTTTACGAATATATCTAAAATCAAGAAAGACACACGTAAAAATGTTCAATTACATTTCAGTTTAATATAAACAGACACAACAAAGAGTATTGCAGGACAATATCGGAAGTCATTTCTCATTTCGGATGAACAAATTTATATTTTTATATACATAAAAAGACCACAATGTCTGAAAGAGCTCTCAATTATTTAGTACCTCGGACCAAAAAAATGAAAATCTAGTCACAACCGTCAAAAAAATCTCCCTGTCTCCCCTCTTAAAGCCCTAGCCAAAAAACCAAACATGCCCTTTGTGACTTATTAAGACAAGTCCAAGTCAGGTAATGCCCAAAGCCCTTGCAGTTTAGTTTTTGAACAAATGTAACATAAAAAATGCTCATGTGTTTTTATACTTATAGATTATACACTAATGGTAACAATTGTTAAAAGGCACTAGCCTCAGACAGATCTGAAATGGATGACATTAATTTAGATAAAACCAACCATTCTTTCTCATCTGCTTCTACCCCATGTGCATAAACAATTGCAATAGCAATAACTGTCGAATGTCTGCCACAGGAAATTGCATATTAAATCTTATAACAGGTAATACAGTCGTCCCTTACCGTTAATCGGTTAGACTCTACCGAGCTGTAAATTTCGGCGAAGTAAAATTCTTTATTTATAAATCAAGGGTTTTTGTAGCTAGAGCATAGAAAACCTGTTCACGACCCCCTAAATACGGTCTTAAGCACAAGCTGTATCATTGTCACTATCGAGCTGTATCATTGTCACTATCTCAATCAACTTATTTTTATAAATATATGCCATATTTGAGGGGGGGGAATATGACATCGTGAAGCAGCGAAAGTTGCAGCCCGAAGTGGCGAGGGATGACCGTACTATAGTTATTAGCTGCCGTGAATTTAAAAGGCATAACTTTATGAATCTCATGAATGGCAAGTGTTATGACACCTGACACGGCTTGACAAAGACATGCAGAAATACTTTCAGCCATCATAAATATTTCGGGGATCGTGCTTCTTACAAAATTTAAAGTATCACCTGCATAATAATAAATGCATTTAAAAAAAAAAAAAAGTAAATACATTATGCTATCCCGTAAGAAATGAGCTGGTTTTTTAATTGAGCAAAAAATAAAAGTGTTAGTCTAACAGTGAGATTACAGTCCAATACAAAAAAAATTAAATTAAAACACCAAGGTTTTTTTTTTGGGGTCCTTCCTGTAGACAATTTGTGCCATTTTAAGACAAAATTTTACTTTTCCAATTCAAAATGTGCATGTTGGACTGCATTTTTAAAAAAAAGAGTTACTAGTTAAAATAAATACAGCAAATATTTATCACATTGATACAAAAAATAAATGTAACAAGAGGCTGCATGACAGATATCATTTTTTAAAAAGTATTAATAAACAGATAAACAATTACGAAACAAGTCAATGTTTTGCTATTTCATGTAGGAAAAAAACTCCAAAAAGCCTTGATGACCAGAGGAAATACAAGAATACAAGAAGGTAAGTTGAGAGACACAGATCATTAAGTCTCAAGTAAAGCTGTAAGGACGACCAAAGGAATTACTTTGAGTTCTGCCCCTGAACCCCTTTCAGCAGTCAAAACATTTCATATATTCATATCATAATATGATAATATTTAAATTATGCCTTGAAAATCATAATAAAGAATATACAATTAGCAAACAAATTTTTTTTTTAAACTTAATTTTTCTGAAAGATAAATTTAAATGCACTAAATATAAAAGTAGAAAATAATTTTTAAAATTTGTTAATGAATTATGGAAAAGAAAGTCTTTGTGGAAGGATTAGTGAGCAGAAATAAAGTCTTTAAATATACAGCAGAAAAATAAAAACAAAATAAGAGTAAAATGACAGAGCAAACAAAAATAGCATAGGCTGTATGGGTGAATCCACGTGACAGTTCATGTTTACATTAGTACAACCCATGACTGAAGAAAAATTGGATAAAAAAATTAAATGCTAACTGGTCATAACATAACATCATTCCCATATATTTCAAACATACTGGTATCAAAGGAAATTTCTTTTACATCTGGAAAAAAAACTACACATTTCCTCCAGATTATTATTTAAAACACTCAAGGCAAATAGCATTCTTATCTTGTTCACAAAGAACTTTAGAGACTAAACACAAATTTTGGGGCTTATTTAGTTTATGTAATCTAATTTATACTAAAACAATAACATTTCATTAAATTAAACAATACCCATAGAACTCTAAATTTCATGATGGTGTCATTTAAATTTTAGTTGTTATTATACATGTATTGAGACCGGATCATATTGTTGCTTTTTTTTGCGGAAATAAAAAAATAAAAAAATTAATGCCAATAAAAGAAAAGCACAACCTGCAATGCATAATGCCAAAATTAAAGTGTTCTTTCCTTCAGTGTCATCATATGATAATGCATTAGACACGCATGATGTTTCAGTGTGATTGGTCTTGTTCATGTGTGTACCACTTGGACAAGGCTGGCATAAGACACCAAGGATTGTCTCGTCTACACTTCCTGCCCGGGTGCAGTTCATTTTCACAAATTCATTAAATGAACAGCCACTTGCCATACAAGAGTCGTCTTTTTTTAATGTTGAGCTTGTTAGAGTGATGCTAGTAGAGTCAAGTTTTACAGGCAATGAATCCATTGGATCTAAAGTCTCCATTGGATCAACAGTCGTGTCAATTTCAGTCACAGAACTATAACAGTCAGGAGCGTCCAAATCACAAGGCTTGCAACCATAATCATTTAAAAAGTCCTCTAAGTAAAAACCATCTGCACATCGCAGGATTTTGGTCCTAGATTTGTTATTGCATGGCACTACCTCCACAACCTGATCACCCCGCACAGTATAATTTCTGCATGTCTTGCAGGATTCCATTGTATGGTTGTAGTCATCCATATAAGAGTTGATGGGGCATTCTTGACAGAAAGGATTGGCCCCTTGCGTTTTATTCAGGAATTGCCCAGCTCCACAGTTCAATGGCATACCACTGCATTTGTCGGTACTGTGTGCTACCAGCAGCATAAAGAGGACCAGGACATGAGTTGGGGCCATCACAACAAACTGAAATTATGACAGATAGGATATTTTTTAACAGGTTATAATTGAAAATGGTTTTGATTGTAAATCCCTAGTTATGATCAAGTGGAAAAAAAAACACTTCTTTAAAATTTGATCTTTAGCTGCATCATTTTTGTTTTTTAAATACATTGCTTCGCCGTAGATAAGCTTCACATTTTAATTTCGGGTTCAGTTCGCTAATAGGTAGTGGAATAATTTTTAAATTTGTGAGGAAGTTTATTACTACCAGTATTAACAGTTTTGCACTTTATTTAATTTTCAAAGCCTTTACAGATCCTCATTCACAATGTGTTCATTTATGAAATAAAACATTAATCCAGTTCTCGGAAGGTCTTGTGGGCTGCATGAAATGTTTCAGGGGAGGTGGATGTGGTCCGCATGTTTCCAACTGGATAACTAAACACCATTTACCATATACTATAGCATATAATATGTGAAATTTGGGGTCAAAATGGTACTTAAAAAATCAAAGGTAATGCATTTAAATTTAATAAAGAAAGTGATTCGGTAGGGAGAGATGAGCCCTTGGAATATTGGAGTTTCTGGGGGCTTTACTCTTCTTGTATTAATATGTATGATACTGTATGCACAATAAATATGAAACATTCAATTTCCATCCTTTTGATTAAAACAACACTCCATGGTCTTCAGACTATAGCTGAATCTATCATATTGAAATATCTAATTAGTGTCTTTAATTATGGTGCACAGTATGCAAAGACCCAATAAGATAGACTAAACAAGGGAAAGGGCTACGGCAGGTCACTGGCGGGTCTTGCAGCAATATCTGAGGTATACAAAAAGTATCCATGTTCATCTCAAATTTTGCTTAGGCCTATGTGAGGAAGGAAACATTGGGCTCTAGCAACTGCTTATTATTTCCTTACATATCAGTAATCTTTAATAAATTCTTGTGTTGGATCCTGGAATACTGAATGTATCAAACTTAATCATGAGAAGCCATGTGATGTTGATTACATCTTCTTATCAAGTTATGAAAGTCTAGATGAAAAATAGACATGGCATCTGGTGTCAACTGTTTTAAAATAAAAACTTTTAGGCCCTAATGATCAACCTCAACAATCACATAACAATCCACATAAGTCAAAAAACAAAAATAAAGTCCCAGACAATGTATGGTTGCGCCGATTAGCTAACTGGCAGATTATGATTAACTGGCCATGGGTAATAGGCCAATGCCAATAAAATCGGCGTGCCATTAATTAATCTGTATTTATCCTCGAAATATCTATATATCGACACCTAATGACAAATTCTGGGTAATTCATTACACTATTTTTATAATAAATATAATGAACTATAATTTTATAATAATGCAGTGACACATAATGTATCACAATTATAGATATTCTCTTTGGGTTACACAAGCTTTTTTCCTATGTGGGGCATATGGCCCACCAGAGAATATTTGAAGATTATTTATTGAGGGGTTGGGGAAGGGAGAGAAAACTATGTGCTTTGAGTGATAGGAATATATTAAAGCTTTAAGGGGGAAGCAGAGTTGGAGAGAACATCTTTCATCAACAAAGGTTGAGATACACTGAATTGAAGCCTGCTGGCAAGCCATAATTACTATAACTGGTTGAAGAAATTGAAGCCAGTTCTACTCAGTAGCAAATGTCTGACCCATTCACTATACAGGTGTAATAAGCTATAATGACCAGTGCCACCATGACCAGTAGACTCTGCTTGGCAAAATTATTTTGAATCGCTGTGGACCGTGGACCGTTGCGCTTACTTCAAAGGTTGGCATCAAAGATTTGAATGGCATAACCAGGAAACTCCCACCATGCATATGTTACAATGAGACGTAATATATTTTTTTTTACATTTATTTAAGGGTCAAAGTTGTATGAAGAAGCCCATTTCATGTTAAAAGAAAATTATTATCTTACTTTGTTTGAAAAAGACGCCATCTGAAAAAGACACCAAACTAAATAAGTAGTGGTACCAGGACAAGTTGCTTGTCTTGCCTCCTATTTTCCAGTTAATGCATAATGGCTGTGTTGCTTGGGGTTGAAATGGCTAGAAAGACTTTGCAATTGTATGCTAGTAATTAGTTTTTGGAGTGTTGCGTTTGTTTTAAATGTGGTAAATTATAGATTTGTATTTCGTTGACTTTGTACCGCGCTTCGAGCCTTTGGGGATGAAGCGTGTTTTTGAAATGAACTTTATTATTATTATTATTATTACCAAGTAATATCTGCACCTGAAAAAAGACTGAAAAATAAATATGTTTTGCTGGAATTACGTTTTATGATCCCTTTGATTTAGGTACATAGGGGTTACCCTCCTCATTTCCGTCCCCCCCCCTCCCCCCCGCTTGTACACAGGAGTATTTTATATCTTGGTAACTTATTTCAAACATGGAAAACTTGCCATTAGACCAGGGTCGGATTTAACCAACTTTAAATTTTGAAAACAGCAGGTCTACTAAGTCATAACGGCATGAGCTATTGATTGTTTCTCTTTTTATATTAATTATAATTGTACGCAAGGTTGTTTTTTTTAAGGAAGGAAAGAAATAATTAGGCCATTTGTTTATTTCAATTCGGAAATATTACTTCCCTGGTGTTTTTCCTTCAAGTTTAACAAGCAAAAGAAAAGTAAAAATTCATTGGCTTATATACGGAACTTTAAAAAAAAAAATTTTAAAAGTAATGAGCCAGATCCTGAATTGTTCTTATATTGTTATGTTTAAAAAAAAAACTATTGGACTCTCTGATTCGCACACAGAGGTTGCTACTATGAGAGAAGTTAACACCACGATAACCACATAGTTTGTTTTTCATTCTATTAATATTTGCGTATTTAACTTGTTCACACTGATCATCAGTGTTCGTACTTCAGTTATCAAATTTTTTTTTATAAATAATGAAACGCTCTCTGTCTTTGTTTCATTGTTGTATGGGATACTAAAAGAAATTAATGAATATGTGTAAGCATTCAGAGAATGTTGCATTTATTTAGTAGTGTTTTTTATGTAGTGATTTATTCACTTGATATTTTAATTCTTAAAAGATTAAATATAACAGCTCATAAAAAGAATGAAGAGATTTGAGTCTGGTTGGCCCAAAATAAACAGAATTTCAGACCATGAACAATCAAATGAGCACACACCTGCACTGACAATTTATGCAACACATTTTTAAAAATGCAGACCCTTGATCAACAGTTTGAAAATGAAAGAATTTATTGGAGAGACGTTTTTTTAAAAAGAGTTGTATCAACAGTAAAATTTCTTGCCTTGTGTTGATTCGCAAGTAAAGGATCAAAAGAAGTATTTTGGTTAGTCATGATAGTGGTAAATGCAACATGTGCAATCATGGCAACCAAGATGATGGTGGTGGGAAATAAGTGGTGCGCCAAAGTAACATTTAGGCCTAAATTTAGAACAGCTGATGCTGAAGTGGAAGATTGCCATTTTTTTTTACTCAAGATCGCTCATAAATTAGTATTTTAAAATTAAAAAAGAAAAATATGTTTAGGGTAAGCTCCCTATTTAGCCTAATTAATTGTCAAATTAGCAACAATTTGAGTAATTAACGGCTGTCATGGTGGCTCACTCCCAAAGAGTGCAGTGTCAAGAGAAAGATAGCCCGCCGTGTGGCAGTGAGTGTGACTCACTCTAGTAAGAGTAAGACTATAATGACTAAGTCTAAGTCTAGTCTAAGGATTTAGGGTTCAGGTTAGGCATAGGCATCGATTTAGGGATACATTCGTGAAATTCGATAAAATAGTGGCAGTCGTCCTTAAAATTTACCAAAAAATTTAGTTACACCAAATACAATTACGACACAGCAGCAAGCACAGTGCACAACTTCGGAATCAAACTAAAAATAAAAACACGAAACAAGGGGCCGCAACTAACCCCTTTTTTTTCTCTTCAAATTCCCAAGAATTCGTCAACAATTCCCCAAGATTTCCCAAGGTTATAATTAATTAATCCATAATGGCTTGACTTAATGCATCAGAGACACACATTAAAGTAATTGACTGAAAGTTATTTAATCAGGTAATTTTTTAAAAGGTTTATCATATTCACATCAGAGAAATCATTCCATTATCTTTTGAAAAAATATATTTGTAGGCCTGGGTAACGCAAAATATCAAAACACACTGGAATTAGGCTACGTAACCTTACAGCTACATGACACATGTTCTGGTAAAAATATCCCCCACACATGAAATATAAGTGCAATTTTTTATTAGTTGCAATGCCATCTTAAATAACATATTAAAGTAGTTTGGTTTTTTTTTTCATTTACAATTTTTCTGCTTTTTTATCATTAGGGAATTACCATTTACAAACTTCAAGAAAGTGGTCAGACTGAATGAAAGTTAAATTAGTTATGTAACGTTTGTTATTTTCTGAAAAATATCCAAATCCAGCAATTTCAATCTTTGATATATGTTTATAGTCGGTGTGTGTTTTTTTTTAATTTTAATAAATTGTCTTTTGCTACGTATTGACTATGAACTTAATTTTTTTTATTATTATTATTTTTTTTTTACATTAATGAGGACCTATTTCATTTTAAATTTACAATATTTGAAAAAGATAGAATCTTCATTGTCTTTGACCTACTGTACAATCTTTAAATTCAGGGTCTATTAGTCATTCCAAGTTAAAACCTTGTTAAATCATTTTTACCTTTTTATCTTCTCGCTTGACAGTTATGGTGAATATGCACCCACGGCCCATTCATTCATCGGATCGCAGTGTTTACGTTTGATCAAGTGTACGAGAGATTTTATGGCCTACATTTGTTTTCCCAAATTCAAAAAAGTAATGATGTCTGTGTCTGACATTTATAGACTTATGAAATGTTTATTTAACTGTTGTACGCGATCAGTTTGGTCAACATTTATAAAAACAACATTTACTAAATTTGTAAATCTTCAACGTAAAGATTAAAAGTGTATTTACTCATTTATAACTTTTTAATACGATATTTACTTTAATTTAAGATGATTATTTATTTTCAATGATGAAAGAAAGTACAACCATTCACTTTAAGCAGATTTCTAAACTGGCAAATAGTGAAAGAGTGTTTTTTTTCTTACATCTTATAGCTTTCTTTATAGCTATATGCATCTTCCCAAGTTTATATAATTCTTGGGAAATGTCCCAAGGTCTGCTGGCATGGGAACGAAGTGGCTGCGTACACTGCTACTGGAGCCGTGATCCAAAGTAGATATACGTCAGAGATGACGCGGGGGGGGGGGATGTTATTTATGTTTTTTTTAGGAGGTCTATCCAGAGCGTAGTTAGTATTAGTGACGCCCAGGTCAGGCCAAGAATTTTGTAAAAAAACTCGCAATGGACTGAAAATTCCACCCCTAATTCTTGGGAAATGTCCCAAGGGCTGCGGGCATGGGAAGGAAGTGGCTGCGTACACTGCTACTGGAGCCGTGATCCAAAGTAGATATACGTCAGAGATGACGCGGGGGGGGGGGGATGTTATTTATGTTTTTTTTAGGAGGTCTATCCAGAGCGTAGTTAGTATTAGTGACGCCCAGGTCAGGCCAAGAATTTTGTAAAAAAACTCGCAATGGACTGAAAATTCCACCCCTCCATCTAGTGGCGTTTCACGACATTGTACCTTCATGAGCGGGCTGTGAATTATCCGCTTCCCCCATCCCCAGAGAACACAAAACAAAGTGCTTTTTGGCACAGTGAAACCTGGAAATAACGAGTCTTGAAATACCACTGTCCCTGTCGTATGAACTAAATCGCCCCGGGGATGTAAAGGGGGGGGGGAGGGAAAGAAAATTAAGGACCCATAATGCTCCCAAGAAAAAGTGTGGGTCTTATTTAGCTAGACCTCTGATCTATACAGAGATATGCTATGAATTTTTCTAATTGAAAATGTTTACTAAATATTAATGTTGTTTAGTTATATTTATTTGCACCGATTTAAAACTATTTAACTAAATAATTAACTATAAACTTCTTCATTTGGTAAATAATTTGTTTAAAGGTGATGAGGGGCTTACTGTCACACAAAAAAAGCACATAATATAGGCTATCATTTAGGCCCACTGGTGCCCGGGTGCGTCTAGTGAGTTGTGGCACTGGGTTATATTAGGATCCTTGTATAGAAAAAGAGATGGTTTGTAAATTCTGCCTTTCATTTTAAGAAAAATAATAACAATTGCAATTACCGAAGGGGTATTCAATTACACTTTTTATTTCGTCTTCTTTATCATTGTCATCGTTCCACAATTTTTCAACCCTTTGAGCCAACGGGCATCAAGTTGCCCCAGCCCGGACATACTACGATCTCTATCTATGGCCAATGCACAGACAGCTGTGTGTACATATTTTGACTGTACCCAGTTTCTCTAAACGCCTTTATCCGACTAAATTACAAAACAAGGAAAGATTAGAGCGCAAACACCTGATAATGTACAGTCATAATTAGCCCCCCCCCCGTCAACTTCCTTTTTGGGGGGGGGGGCGCACACAAAGCCCCCCCCCCCCCCCGGTGGCACAATGTCTCGCTATGCATCTGGGTACAGTTTATAACCCCAGGCGCAGAAAACGGTCCTGCTTTTACTAGCCTGAGTGCCCCATGATGTCAATGATGAGGCCCGTCTCTCGTGTATTGACCGGGGCAATTCATAAAGAGAAACAAATAAGAATGAGAGGATATCATAGTATTTACTTTGTAATTTCTAACACTCGTGTATGATACTTCTTAAACGGGGAAAAACGAGAAAGAGAGAGAGAGAGAGAATGGGGGAGAGAGAGAGAGAGAACGAGAGAGAGAGAGAGAGGGGGGGAGAGAGAGAACCTGGTAATATTGGAAATATCCGATTCTCAACAACAACAAATATTTTTCATAGTAACAAGGCAAACTAAGGCTAACTTATTTCTGTGCATTTCATTCTTAACTATTACTCATGTAAGTAGGCCCTGACTATAGACCTACTTTTACCATTTGGAAACTATTGTATCTTATTTGACAACTCCAGCTGTGGTGTTCTAAATATGCCGGATGTATAAGGCTTCCTGTGTGGAGTTATGGCTTACCATGTTCCATTCGACAAGTCCTTACGACAGCAAACAGTCTTAGACATATTTTTTAAAAAAAAACATTATTTTATTGGAACGCTCATATGAGGAATGGCGGCCTTATAACGAATTTCAAAAATAAATAGTATAATGTTTTTATCTGTAAAAATGCTCTTGATTAAATTTGTATCCTATTTGTAGCCTCTAACGCAGGGGGTGGGCAAACTTTAGAAGCCACGGGCCAGATTCAAGAGGTAACACAGACACGGAGGCCATAAATGGTGAAAGCAGGGGAAGGGGCTGGTTGTACCCGATTCATCGGGAATTTATTATTTGACCAGAAAAAGCAAAACAGCCCCATATAATAGGGAGAACACCATAAAGTAGTGACAACCCCATATAGTAGTGACAACCCCATAGAGTAGTGACAACCCCATATAGTAGTGACAACCCCATGTATAGTAGTGGCATTTGTGGCATTTGCAATTGAAAATTTCAATTACACGTTCATTTGTTTCATGATGATATGCATTATTATTTTTTACTAAAGGTGGCGCGAGCCATTCATTAAAACAGGGGCGCGAGTCATAATTGGCTCACGAGCCCTACTTTGCCCACCCCTTGCTCTAACGGCCCTACTTTGCCCACCCCCTTGCTCTAACGGCCCTACTTTACCAACCCCCTTGCTCTAACGGCCCTACTTTGCCCACCCCCTTGCTCTAACGTTTGAAATGTGTATGCTTGATTTTTGGGGGAATCATATTATTGAACATGTTTTTACTGATTGATGATATATTACCCTTACGTTACGGTCTATATCAATGTATCCTTTCATGCAGTTTGAGGACGAAGTGTATGTTTTATGTAGTACACGAAAAGAACCGTTCATAAGTACAACAATGGGCCCCCCTCCCCCCCCCCCCCCACATGTTACCAGCGCGATAGTTTTTCTCTAGCTTTTAACCTGTATAACATATTTCATAAGTACAACAATGGGCCCCCCTCACCCCCCCCCCCCACATGTTACCAGCGCGATAGTTTTTCTCTAGCTTTTAACCTGTATAACATATGCGGTCGAAATGTTAGAATTTTTATCAACCAGCTGGCATTTAAATTTGGGTCACCCTCCAAGTTATCCCTAAACCAGGAATTGTTGTTGGACAATTCAAACCCACTGTACCAAATTAATGTTCATTAAATACTTTTATTCCTTCTTATTATTCTTTTTTTTTTTTTTTTTTTTTTTTTTTTTTTTTTTTATTCCTATTTTTAATGCGAATGACGGAACATGTTCAAAACTTTTATCTGTTCATCATTCACTTTTTGTTAAAATAAAAAGTTTAGTTTCACTTTGAGTTACGAGCAACGTTGAAGTTTGATGCTTTTTAAATAGAAACTGAAATCTCATTGAATGAAGGAAGTATAAACACTAAGTGGAAAAGAGAGAAAATCCGGGCCGGGGGGGGGGGGGGCAGGGTTTAAGGTTTCGTTTACTACCTTAATTATTTAGATCTAATTTAAAAGCTGTTAAGTCGTTTATTTTAAAAATTCTCCATGGACATAGACTCATTTGATTTTTTTTTTTGTATTTAGGCCTACTCTAGGGTGAGTGTTCATCATTATTATTATTATTTTGAACGTGTGTTTAATAACTATAGACTAGACTAATTTGAGACTACAATCTAAACCTGAGAAACTAATGTTTTCTACTCGTGGCCATCCCACATAACGCTGCTTATTCTTGACTAAGCTGGCGGTGCTGTGCTTTCTTCATATCACGATATATGTGTATGCTCTGAAAACTTAGGAACTTGTTGTTATGAACAGAACGTTTTCAGCACAGCAGTTTAACGGGAATTCATAATAAATTTTTTCTTATATTTCCGGGAAACAAAAAGGACTATTAAAAAAAATGTCTATCAATATTGTGTCGACTAATATTTAACCGTTATTCAAATATGTTATTAACTTTTATTCAATGAGTTGTAACTGTTATTTAATATGTGATGTAATTTGTTATTTAATATGTGATGTAATGGGTTATTTAATATGTGATGTTATTGGTTATTTAATATGTGATGTAATTTGTTATTTAATATGTGATGTAATTTGTTATTTAATATGTGATGTAATTGGTTATTTAATACGTGATGTTATTGGTTATTTAATATGTGATGTAATTTCTTATTTAATATGTGATGTAATTTGTTATTTAATATGTGATGTAATTGGTTATTTAATATGTGATGTAATTGATTATTTAATATGTGATGTAATTTCTTATTTAATATGTGATGTAATTTGATATTTAATATGTGATGTAATGGGTTATTTAATATGTGATGTAATTTGTTATTTAATATGTGATGTAATTTGCTATTTAATATGTGATGTAATGGGTTATTTAATATGTGATGTACTTTGTTATTTAATATGTGATGTAATGGGTTATTTAGTATGTGATGTAATTTGTTATTTAATATGTAATGTAATTTGTTATTTAATATGTGATGTAATTTGTTATTTAATATGTGATGTAATGGGTTATTTAATATGTGATGTAATTTGTTATTTAATATGTGATGTAATTTGTTATTTAATATGTGATGTAATTTGTTATTTAATATGTGATGTAATTTGTTATTTAATATGTGATGTCATTTGTTATTTAACTGTTATTTAAAATGTTATTTAACTGTTACGTAATACGTTATTTAACTGTTATTTAATATGTTATTTAACTGCTATTAATATGTTTTAACAGTTATTATCAGCTATTCACTATGTTATTTAACTGTTATGTAATATGTTATGCAACTGTTATTTAATGTTATGTAATTTGTTATTTAAATGATATTTAACATTTTTAACTGTTATTTAATATGTTATCCGTTATGTAACATGTTATTTAACCGTTCCTTTTCATTGTTTTTATTTCCATTTCTTCTTTCAGATTCAGTACGGATATCACCCGCCATTTTCTTTTACATACACTTTTTTTTTTAATCTAAAATCATGATCTATCGTAATCTTATGTTAGTTGTGATCATGTTGATGAATGGTCACGTCACAGCTGAGTTCGTTTGCCAACGTGGACAGTATGTTCAACGCGACGGCGAAGGGACGCTATCCTGCGCCCTGTGTCCCGAGGCCACATTCATGTCCCATGACAACCATCAGAACGTCAACTGCAAGCCCTGCTCCATCCCGGAGCCGTACCGCCACGAACGCCTGGTGAAAAGCTGCACGCCATTTCACGACGCGGTCGTCGGCTGCGATGAGAGCCACTACAGGGAGAAGCACGCCTACGACGATTTCGATGACAGTGAATGCGTAAAGTGCACGAGTTGTCAGGTGTTAAACATGCACGAGGCGAGGCCCTGTGATGAGTTCACGGACGCCGTGTGTTGTCCAAAGCCTGGGATGAAGGTTGTCCATGTCAAGGACGGACGGGATCACTGCGAACACTGATTTAGACGAAGCCAAAATTTGTTTTGATGGAGAAAACAAATTGATATGCAAGAAAAAAGCGTGTGGGGGGGGGGGTGGAATAATGATATTACATCTTGTAACATGAGGTATACGCCTATGTGGCCGATGTTTCATGTCTTGCTTTCATGAAACATGTAAAAAAAAAAAATTAACCATACCTTTTATCCGGATAATATAAATGATACGTCACCACATTTTTGTATTAAATAAACAAAATATCTACCATGTTTCCTTAATTATTAAATAATGTTTTGTTCCGCAAGATATAATTTCAGAAATGCTATTTTAACATCAACGGGTTAATAAAAATAAAAAATTTACGATAACAATTTATTCAGAAGTCTTTTACGTGTATTGTTCTATTGTTGTACTAAGACGGAGAAAGAACACATTTGGATGGATTTGTTCAAATTATCGGCACCAATAGTCTGTGTACGTGGCACACGGCTATGATGTTTGACACATGCGAAAACCACTTTTCAGTCTTTCACTTTAACATACATGTTAGGCCAACAGGGAAGTCGCACATTATACAATTATGCAACTACCTGGGAGGATTGGGTTCTTAAAAAAAACAGTTGAACTCCTATTTCGACATATGTCGTGACACAGAGGCTAATGAAAGATTTAACGACATTTAACGACACATTTTCCGGCAGATCGTGTGTTCCGGGCTTTCACGTCGTACATCGGATAAATGCAACGCAATAAAAAGCAAACACCACAGGTACAGCAAACACCACAGGTACAGCAAACATCACAGGTACAGCAAACATCACAGGCACAGCAAACATCACAAGTACAGCAAACATCATAGGTACAGCAAACACCACAGGTACAGCAAACATCACAGGTACAGCAAACATCACAGGTACAGCAAACATCACAGGTACAGCAAACATCACAGGTACAACAAACACCACAGGTACAGCAAACACCACAGGTACAGCAAACACCACAGGTACAGCAAACACCACAGGTACAGCAAACATCACAGGTACAGCAAACATCACAGGTACAGCAAACATCACAGGTACAGCAAACACCACAGGTACAGCAAACATCACAGGTACAGCAAACATCACAGGTACAGCAAACATCACAGGTGCAGCAAACATCACAGGTACAGCAAACCAGTGCATCGTGTTGTTTTTTTTTAAATCTTGAATGTAGGTTCATATGTAGACGGCAAAATGCAATATGAAAAAAGTTCGTATGCAGAGTGGTTCGTAAGTCGAAGTACCAGCGTATATTTATGGTTCACTTGGGTGGCCAAGTGGTCTAAACTGAGCAAATCTCAAGTTGGTGGTTTGGAGATCAATTCCAGCAAGAGCCCAAGCAAAAAAAAACACCACCAGCACCCCGGGGAGATGGGACCCGTTAACCTTGGATGGCAACTCATCTAAGAGAAGGAAACTCTGAAATCAAAACCCGGAGATGGAGTCCCGAAAGGCGGATAACATTGATACAATGAAACATTCCGACAACTCCTGCGAGGTCACCTGTGCCAAGCTGTATCATCCACATGATGTTCCCTTGGGTTATCCAGCGGCGTGGAGAGGGGCGATTTGCTGTTGGGAACCAGCCTATAATCCTTGAAGAATAATCCCAGGCCATGTGGATTTCGTCCCCTGAAGCCCACTCCATCGTCAGCAATATATATATATAAGGATAAAGGGGCGTACTTTCAACCATTAGCCGAACATTTTTTTTTTTTTGATTGGGGTTTGCGAGAGACGGCGAACAACTACCTTGTATCTTTTATTCATAAGTGAAAAATGTAGTCATGGTAGGTTGGTCAATGCAGTCAGCTTTCAGTTTCAGCGATATTCAGATAACGCTCCGGGAGAATAAATAATACTTCAGCGTTTCCAACAGATGATAGTGGCTCATGACAATCGAATGTTACTCAAGTATCGATACTTCAGAATCTCTACTGCGCATGTCTAAAAGGCTGTAATGTTGTTTGTTTTTTGTAGTTTTTGTTATTGTTTTTTTTTTTTTCTTTTTGTGGACCGACAGAGCATTAGGCATTTTTAGTATCATTGGATATCACGTGGGTAGCTTTGTTGGCATGTCCTCCTGCTACATTAATCTACATCAACACCGGGTATCTTAAGGTCGACCGTTGAGAGTTGTCCTATATACACACCGTTGTGATAGTGTGTCTGTAATGCTTTTTTTTTCTTTATCAAAGTAACCAGGTAAATGTTATCAAAATGGCTTTTTGTATCTAGATAACCTTTCGTACTATCATTAGTAATAACATTTCTTGTCTTTCAGGGTTTGTATGTTTGAATCTATATTTTGGTTACATGTTATTGATCGGATGTACATGTTTCTACAGATTCGTCATCAAAGGTAAATGAAAATTACTATCAACATTCTATGCAAATGAGATTTTCCTTAAATAATTATATCACATGTTAGACCCATTACCATTAAATACTTATTAGCTGATTTTTACAGGCTTTTTAAACATAATTTTCTGCCTCTCCCCCTTTCCAACCCTCCTTCCCTCTTATCTATCTCTCCATCCCTTCTCCCTACTCCCTCTCTCTCTCCCTCGCTATCTTTCTCCCTCCATACTCTCTCTCTCCTTCTTTCTCTCTTTCTATCGTCTCTCTCCGCGTCCCCTCCCGCCCTCTCTCTCTCTCCTTCTTTCTCTAACGCCCTCAATCAGTAAAACGCTCTCATCTCATGTCATGGTATTGCCTCCAGTAACGCAGTACAAACCCTCGATGCAATACTCCCCACTTTCATCAATGTACACCGCTCACTAAACAACTTCAAACTTTTTTTTTTCATAATTTCATAACTTTAAATGAACAACTCTTAGTCGCTGGCTCACGATTAATGATTAACTCTCAAGACTTTTCTTGTCGTGTCTGATAAGGCACACCCAATGTTCCCTCTAAGGTTTGTTGGTTCGTGTGCAAAATCATACAGTTGTGTGCAATGTTTTACAGCTTCAATTTTTTTGTGCGCAAAATTTTACAGCCCACTCACTAGAGTGGAAATTTGCTGCGCGGTACTCAAAACTGCTGCGCGGCGTCTGCTTAAACGGAACATTTGTCACACCATATCACACGTGTTTGTTGTTGTATTTTTTTTCATCCATCCTTTAGTCTGTTTTTCGTGTCTTGTCCGTCTGTTGTTTGTAATGTTCCCTCTAGAAATTTTTAAATTTTTTATTTTTTTTAATTTTAAAAATTGTTTTTAGTGTTCATTTACAGGAATATAACGAAAAGAAGTACAGTATTCAGTGTTGTAACATCATGGTAAAGATGTGTCCAATCACCATACTTATCCTTTGCTTTGCCATGACAACCGTCAGTCTCACAGAGACGTTTTGCAGCCCGGGCCAGTACGTGTCTACAGATTCAGATGGGAATTCCCGGTGCGTTCCTTGCCGCACCGGTACATTCAATCCGCACGAGCGCCACCGAGACATCGACTGCGCCATGTGCACCAGCGCGGAGTCCTTCCAACACGAGACGGTCATCTCCGTGTGTGACGGTGTGCGAGACACGGTGATTGGCTGCCGGAGAGGGTACTACCGAGTGCAGGTGTACGACGGCATGTACTCGGACGGGGAGTGTCTTAGGTGCGCACGGTGTGGTGCTGGCATGCGCACTGTCAGGCCGTGCAGTGGAACCAGCGACACGGTCTGTGCGCCTAATCAGCCTTGAACGTACAGGATTATAAAACTTAGTCACTGAACACGTCATAATAATCTTGCCCTTACACACAAGACATATCTACACACAAGACACATCTACACACAAGAAACATCTACACACAAGACACATCTACACACAAGACACATCTACATACAAGACACGTACAAATTAATTCACACCTTAACCGTTTCACACCTGATAACACACTAATGCCCCCCCCCCCCCCCCCCAACCTTTGTTTCTGCCAACATCTGAATGAGACAGTAACGCACAACCTCTTCCAAGGCCTTCTACTTCAGGACTTATTCCTCGACTACTTACCAAAAAATACCAGACTACACCAACACCCTATGCATGTATACAGCTGCGAAAAAATGTGCTAATTTTTTTCCAGATTTGCCTGGCCAGGATGTTTATGTCTGTAGTTTTCACTGTGACTTATCCAAATAAATATTTATTTTTTTTTTTAATATTTTTAAAATTTAGTCTTTCATTTTTTGATCTTTCCAACTTTGATCTATTTGAACTTCGATCTATTTGAAGATGGATATCCTGAAAGGATTGATTGCGAGTCTTAAATAAATACATATATTATATCACTTAAAATGAGCTCGCTGAGAGACATTCGTTCATTTCATTAACGCAAACAAATATCTAAGGTTACATTTCTTATGCTAATTTGAAAGTTCATGAAAGTAATATAATTTGTTTGTTTTTTATTAAGGGAAACAATTTTTTTGAACTGTTTTGCGTCATAGTTTAAACAAGTTGTTAGATGCTCATGTTCAAAATTTAGGTTGAATTACGCCAGGATGCACGCCAAAGCGCAGGCTTTATGGACGTATTCGCCGTAATTACAAAGATAATAAACTCATTTATATAGTATCTATATGTTAGTGTATTGTATAATTTGTAAATCACTGCGATGGCCAAGTTTCTTGAAAGAAACTTTGAAACCCGCACTTGACCATCATGTTGTCCTACATGGTTCTCAACCTTCCTAATGCCGCGACCCTTTAACCATAAAATTATTGGCGTTGCTACTTCATAAAATGTGTTTTCCGATGGTCTTAGGCGACCTCTGAGTAAGGGTCGTTCGACCCCCCCCATCCCCCAAAGGGATCGTGACCCCCCAGGTTGATAACCGCTGATCTAGCTCATTTCATCATGTGCATCTGGTACAGCTCATCCTGTACATCTAGTACATCTCAAGTACACATAGGGCATCTCATCATGTACACATGGAATATCTCATCACGTGCACATTGTGTATCTCATCATGTACACATAGTATATCTCATCACGTAAACATAGTATATTTCATCACGTACACACAATGCATTTCATCATTTTCACATAGTGCATCTCATCATGTACACATAGTATATCTCATCACGTACACAAAGTTCATCTCATCATGCATACACAGTGCATCTCATCATGTACACATAGTGCATCTCATCATGTACACATAGTGCATCACATCGTGTCGATATGGTGAAGCGGGCGAAGCTCAGTACACAAGGCTGCTTTAGCGCACAGAGCTAAAAATAGTATGGCCAATGGCGTACTGTTATGCCGAGTTTAAGAATTTCTCAGGAGCCTTGTTTCAACAAAAAAAAAGGGACAAAAAGCCAAGACAGTTTAAAATTACAACTCACAATCAGGAACTCAACAGTTATTCTTACCCCACAATCAGGGTTTCTTTCAGGCATGTCTTCGGGGGACTCTCCCCCCCCCCCCCCAGGGGGGGGGGAAGTCAAGGCCCCCCCTCCCAGAGCAAAAGGGGAAAAATCAATAGAACGAGTAAATATTTTATAAAATTAAAAACGACTGTCATTTTTAAAAAAAAGTTTTAAAAAGCATAGTTACTGGTGCTTTATCTGGGGGCCCCCCCCCCCCCCCCCCCCAGGGGAGGGGGAAGTCAAGTGCCCCACTCCCAGAGCAAAATGGGTAAAATCAATAGAACGAGTAAATATTTTATAAAATTAAAAACGACTGTCATTTTTAAAAAAAAGTTTTAAAAAGCATAGTTACTGGTGCTTTATCCGATTACACTTAGTGGAATCTATGAAATATCGCTACGCTCCATATATTTGATGATCCGTGCATTGAAGGCCATTGAAGGGCTTAGAGTATTCGATTATAAATATCTTACTGGCCGCTTCTGATTAAGCCGAGGATTTACTCCAAGGTGTTCGCACTTATCGTTATTTGTATATTGTTTTTTTTTTGTTTTTTTTAGCAAATTCACCAATTTTAAGACTTTAATAACACTGTTTAAAAATACCTTTACATCAAGATCAAGGACTACAATTCTAATATTTCTTGCCAAATATCAAACATATGCAGTCCATATTGTAATTATAGTTCATTATAAAAGCATTACTTTTAAAGTAAGGATAGGTGTTACTTACAAATTATATGATGATATTAGGCTTTAAAAATATTTTAATTGGCATGACTATAAAAAATAAAACTCGATTTCATGAATGTTGAGTTATATAAAATAGAAACTAAAAAAACTGAGAGAGATTTTTTTTTTTTAATTTTCAATTTAAACGGGCGCATACAAATAGTGCAAATTTAATTAATTATTATTTCGAAATGGTATGTGTGTTTCTTAAAACGTGCTACGTTTGTAACAAAGTTTCCTGAATAAAAAAGGTTTAAAAAAATAGTAATAAACAAACTGACCCATTTTTCCAAATGAGAATCTATCAGAAAGTTAAAATAAAGAAGATGAACTAGCATTTCGCTCATCATGCCAATTCCACTAAAAAAAAATATTTTTTTTGTCATTTGTACTTTGTCAATTTAAAATAAATTCTGTGGATTTGGGGGGAAAATCTTTTAAAGTATATATATAAGTGGTAATATTCAATTTATCTGAAAAAAAGTTATTTTAGTTTTAAGAAAACTGACCAATCCATTTGCATTGCACTCATATTTTTATATTATAATTTGTATTTTAGATGAGAATCCAAAAGAAAGCTAAGAAAAAAGTTTTAGTGAACTAGCATTTCGATTATTATGCCAATTATTCCTTTAGTTGGTATGTGTTATTTTTTTAATCTTATTCTAAATTCGTCAATTTAAAATAGATTCTTTAGATTTAGTTAAAAATATTTTTAAGTATAGCAAATAGGCAATTTATAGCAAAGTTATAGCAGTTTGAAATTCCAAATAAAAATTTCAATCTACTGAATATTGGGAAATGTATACTTTATTTGCATACGATTTCCCTTAGATAAATATCACACATTAATAAATATTATGTCTTTTGTAAACAACTCTTGTCTTTTTAAAATATGTATTAAAAAAAATAATGACCAGTTTCCAAAACCCATACAAATGTATAGACCTTTCTAATTGACCTGTTTTTGTTTTCTTTTTGACTCTGGTAAAATTAGGAAATATTTAGAAAAAGTACTCTACGCATTATAATTATAAGTAAATGTGTTTTTTTTCCAGTTGCGTTAAGCTTATAAAATAAGTTTGCAGTGTTTTTTAGTGATTTAGCCCTTATTTATTTTTTTAAAACTTTATTTATTAATTAAGTAGCTATCCGCCAAAATAATGTAAATAAAAAATAAAAGCCACATTACTAATTTTAATAAATTTTAATATTTTTGCATAACACTGGCTGGTCAAGTACGTTTCCGTTTTGCCCCCCCCCCCAAACCCTGCAATGAAGGATGATAATTATGAAAAAGTATCCACATCTTTAAACAACTCAGAATATCTGAGGCACCCTACGGTCGTTGGGGTTGATGGGTGAACACGATGGTTCTAATGTTAAATGACACCTTCGCTTTTTAACTAGGATCTCTTCCGCTGCTCTCCAATTAAATGTTGAAAGTTTCAAAACTAAATTAAGATATATGATAAATTGAATTCTTGTATTTTCAATTTATCAAAAATTTTCTAAGGAATTTAATAATGATTGAAGGTTTGAGAATAATCTAGGTCAAAATCTTACCCTCAGGGGTGACACAACTATATATAGAGTGAAGTTACGTTCCGCTGGTGCTAATTTTAAGATATATTTGGTCATCATTATGGCTACTTTTGGCGGTTCCCACCCGAAAGTTTTAAATGCCACCTCAAAAGTCCATGAAAGAAACAACAATTTCACGTATGCGTTTAATTAATGCACCCCTGCATTTTGAGTTTGTCCGTCTGTCTTTAGCACCCTACAAATATGCACACCTTCCCTTACGTTGATGATTGGTACAGTGTCGGGTTGATTATAAGCTTGTGCCAAATGATGACCCTGTGGCACGCCAAGAAAGGAGTGAATTCAGTTTATGTATGACACTGGGCGCCAAAACGCCTCACACAAAACCTTCGAAATCTCCCTCCCCTGTTCAAAAGGTATCATAGAAACATTGAATTAGGGTAAACTTAAATATACACCTCTTGATTTTGAAATAATCAAAAACGTTCCACTGAGAAGGCTCTCCAAACCCCTCCACCGATCAAGATTCATCGGCGGCACTCAACTTCCGCCCCACCTCCCGATGAAAATGATCGCCGATGTTTTTTGTATCGCTATAACAATGCCAAGTGGCGTAGCTACTATTAGTGCTACCATGAGCGGCCAAATAGTTTTGCCGTCCTCCCTTTCACGATACAAACTCTGTCGTTGTCAAAAAATGCCACACAAGCATATAAAGAAAGAGTGACACCTTTGTGGACCACTCCATCCACCCCATTTCGACGCCACCAGCCTGGGCGTATCGACAGTGTTTGGCGTCTGGGGACAGTATTCATTTATCCCCCCCCCCCCAACTCTGAAACCCGCTATTTTCAGCCATTAAATACCACCAAAGACCAATTTGTCGCCCCTCCCCCTCCAGCTAGTCTGGTATCCTCCCATCTGCCACCCCTTCGGCCACTGGCGCTGCCCCCCCCCAATGTGAAGTGCCCCCCGCCCCGGGGGGGGGGGGAGTTTCTGAAAGAGACACTGCGCACAATTATTGGACGAAAGTCTTGCCACAGACTAATTTTAAGGAACAACCAAAAGTTTTAACAAGGATTTTCAAGACTGGAAAAAGAAAAATATGGACGATGACTGAAGTGAAAAAATGTCCATTTGTTTGGATCAATTTAAACAAAGTAAAACAATTGATAGGGGACCCCAAAAATTCTTACACGAGGTTCTCTCAATCAGAGAATTGAAAATATGTTATGAAATCTTTTTATAGATACAAAACCGTATATGAAAAAATAAATAAAATCATAAAATGCTGTTTATACAAATTGAACATGTTTTGAGATCCACTCACGCCTTTTCAGCTATGCAAAGGAACTCTTTATAAATGAACCTCTCGTTCTGCGCCATTTTTTTTTTTTTTCTTGGGGCCGTCCACGATTTCGTTTTCCTTGACTTCTTTGGTACCCCATGGTCATGATGAGAAAATTCCAAAGGGCTGATTGGCTTTTGCCGCCGGTCTCTCCGCGTTTATTTCCTTTTCATAACGCCCCTGTAACTAAATTGATTCCCCTTTCGTACATGCAAACACAACCGACAAGATATATTTAAAATATACATTTCATAGGTTGGGAGGGGGGGGAATTACATTGTAAACTTAAAAGATCTCCCTGCTTATCTATTCACCAAAAAATATTTATGACTACAAGACACAAGTTACTTTATTGGAAACTTTTATTTATAGCGAACTGACGTGTAGTTTATGGATTTTAATTTGTATGTTTAGTTCCTGCTTCAACGGCTGTGAAAATCAATTTGATTGGTTTTTTAAAGGGGTAATTATATTGCTGACGATGTCCTTTTATTTCTCTGGGTATATCCATAGTTCAGTAAGGTTTACAGGCATAACCTTTGAAAAAAATAATATATTTTTTAAAAAGTCCTTTATTTTGAGATGACAACTCGGCTGTCCTTAATAAGGTAAGAGTGGTTTAAATACTTTAAATGTTATTATGGATTCTTATGTTTTGTTGGGTTTTTTTTTTTGTCTTCAGGTTAGGGTTAGGGATAATGGATTCTTATGGATGTTTTTTTTGTATTTTCTTCAGGTTTGTATCGTGTCTCTGGTATGTGAATTGATAAAACACTATTAATAACCAAGACAACACGAATAACGGTGACAGAGTGAATAGCTAAGACAACATGAATAATAACTGTGACAGTGTGAATAACTAAGACAACACGAATAACTGTGACAGTGTGAATAACTAAGACAACACGAATAATAACTGTGACAGTGTGAATAACTAAGACAACACGAATAACTGTGACAGTGTGAATAACTAAGACAACACGAATAACTGTGACAGAGTGAATAACTAAGACAACACGAATAACTGTGACAGTATGAATAACTAAGACAACATGAATAATAACTGTGACAATGTGAATAACTAAGACAATACGAATAACTGTGACAGTGTGAATAACTAAGACAACACTAATAACTGTGACAGAGTGAATAACTAAGACAACACGAATAACTGTGACAGTATGAATAACTAAGACAACACAAATAACTGTGACAGTATGAATAACTAAGACAACATGAATAATAACTGTGACAGTGTGAATAACTAAGACAACATAAATAACCGTGACACTGTGAATAACTAAGACAACACAAATAACTGTGACAGTGTGAATAGCTAAGACAACATGAATAATATATGTGGCAGTGTGAATATATAGCTAAGTCAACGTGAATAACTTACAGTGTGAATAGCGAACACAACGTGAATAACTGTGACAATGTTAACAACAGAGTCAATATGCTTATTAATGCTAATCAAAGTTTTTTGTAATATACATTGTATATATAGACATATAAAAGTCACACCTCAGCGACATCACTAGTTTGCCGTTGCATTGATAACGTCACAAAGGAGTGTTGTTATAGGTTTCACAAATCGCAGTCAACAGTTTCTTATTCTTTAAGAAAGTGTCTAAGAGCCATTTTTTATGTGAAATTAAATTAATGTGTGTTGGATATTTACCCCTTCAGATTGTAAAACCTTTTGATTATAAATTATTATTATTATTATTATTATTATTTACATTCATAAAAACACATATATTTTCGTGATTTATTAAAAAGTGATGTGCTTTGATTTGACTATAGTGGTAGTTAAATCACCATCCACTTGTTTGTGGATGAAAATGATGTGAGGGTTATTATCCATTTAAGAAAGAGTGAATCTTGAAGTAACATCGGGAAGAAGAAAAAGTATATTTAAGTGATCACATTCAGTAATATAAACAATATGAGAATGTACGCGATATATTGATGATTTAAGAAATAAGGACACTAACAATTATATACCTTTTTTTCTCATTAAAAATTATAAACAATTATTTTAAGAATGACTTTTTTTCTCCCTCACCACATAAAGAATGGCCGCAACTTCAACGAAATCCTTGTTCATCGTGGTCTCGATGTCTCTCGTCACTCACATGTGCAGCGCCGAATTTTTCTGCCATAAAGGTGAATTCGTTTTCCGAGCTGGCTCGCAAAATCCCGCCTGCAAACCTTGTCCCACGGGGACCTACATGGACAAAGACAACCATCAGAACATTGGATGCAAACCTTGCACCGCTGCCGAGTCATTCCTCCACGAGTACGTCATCAAGCCGTGTACCACGTCACAGGACACGGTGGTCGGATGTACACTCGGTTACTACCGAGTCGACGCGGAGTATGGAGATTTCAAAGATGGCGAATGCTTATCTTGCAGCACGTGCAGTGGGGCTAAGCCACACGTGGCCAGGAAATGCGACGAGAAAACTGACACCGTGTGCTGTCCAGAGCAAGGGATGGTACTCTTTACAGACAGCCAAGGAAGAATTGGATGTGACAAAGCTTCTTCGGTAGTGAAGAGATCTTTGGGTGCCTCAGGCAAACTACAGTAGAACGTCTTCCAAGAAAGATTAAACGAGACGCGGTACAGCACTCGGATAGATGGAACAATTAACGGCTAACGATTGAGGAAGATCATCTTTGTATTGATGATCTATGTCTAGTATGCAAGAATTCCCCCTGTGTAACATCATCAAGCCGACTTATTGTATACAGAACTAAATAAAAATTCACAAATATGTATCTAATAAATAATTATGTTTTTGTTTAGAGCACGTTTATTCGTATTATTGTATCGACATGAATATTATTTTCCCTGTAATTGTAGGCAGAATGAACTTTGTTTCATAATGTGACCTTTGTTTCGTCAAGTGAACTTTGTTTCGTAATGTGAACTTTGTTTCGTAATGTGAACTTTGTTTCGTAAGGAAATTCTGTTTCGTAATGTGAACTTTGTTTCGTAAGGGAATTCCGTTTCGTAATGTGAACTTTGTTTCGTAAGGGAAGTCTGTTTCGTAATGTGATTTTTGTTTCGTAGGGGAATTCTGTTTCGCAATGTAAACTTTGTTTCGTAATGATGCTCTCCTTAAGGGGGTTAGTTGGCGATTCATACATTACGGGAAACATTAGTGACAGGAAATGTAGGTCTATTCACTTTTTTTTTACAGGGGAGTGCGACAAAGTTAAAACGCGGGAGATTTTTTTTTTTATGAAAAGACTTTTTTTTTAGTTTGACTTAAATTGTAAAACAAATACATTTCACCTACATAATTATTAAATACAATTAATTTAAAAGTAAAAACCAATTTAAGAAATGTGAGAAACCAGATTTATTGGGGAATCACTGTCAACATCGTTACATAAATGACACATACTCAAGTCGCCAATGTCAATCTGGAAGTTGCAATGTGAAGACATGAACTGGTTGGTGTCTTGTGGTCGTGTGTCTATCCCGTGTGTCTGTCCCATGTGTCTTGTCCCGTGTGTCTTGTCCCGTGTGTCTTTCTCACGTGTCGGACTCGTGTGAACAAACTATCCGGCCGCATCATCCTGTCAGTGCCTGGCAGTCGGCCCGGAAGGTGGGCAGGTTTTGTTGACACGTTGAAGTAGCTGGGGGGGAAAAAATAAAATGTATCAGCTTAAATATATCTAGGCAAGAAAGTGAATACGTGTCTGTGTAGGAGAGGGGGGAAAAGGGGGGGGGAGGGTTTAGCCCTTTGATCGTCTTTGGGCAACATTAAATGAAGAATGCCGAGGACTTCAAGACATTGATGCTTAATTTTTAATTTAGTGTTATTTTTTTTTTAAACATACAAAAGAATACTAAGCTAAAATCACGATTGCATGGAATGTTATTGTCTCTTGAAACTTATACATTTATATATATATATATATATACATTACATAAAAATTATTTTTAACATTTCTTTTTGAATGGGGTCTCTGACAGAGGACCAAATGAAGTCCACAATTTACCAACAAAAATATTGCTTTAGATGCGGTTAAGTTTTTTAATATGCCAATATACAAGGTGCTCCCCACCCCCCCCACAAAAAAACCAGAAA
>CAXITT010000023.1:440655-443361 GCA_964033795.1 Lymnaea stagnalis | reverse complement strand
GGGGGCTGGGATAACGAGATGGTTGTGGGAGATGGGGGCTGGGATAACGAGATGATTGTGGGATAGTGGGGGGGCTGGGATAACGAGGTGATTGTGGGAGATTGGGGGGCTGGGATAACGAGTTGATTGTGGGATAGTGGGGGGGCTGGGATAACGAGATTATTGTGTGACATTTGATCGAGCTGATGTGAATGTGTCGGAGTGGGTGTTGGGATACGCGAAATATTAAAAGGTTAACAAAATTACTTGTTCTGCCCTAAATGTGCTTATAGTTTCTTATAAGTTAGCCATCTCTCTAACACCAAAGCTGAAGCTCACTGATATTGACGAGGGCGTTGTTCCCGGGAAGATTGGACTGAACGTTTGGTCTGTTCAGCAAGACGTTGGACTGGAAGCTCGTGGGCACGACATGCCTTCGGGGCTGCTGTAGAGTGTCCAAGACCGGCCGGTCGTTGCACTGCACGTCTGGGATGGCGAGGCACTGGCGCAGGTTCTGATCAAAGTGAGACCCTGGGATATAAGCATATGACATGAACGTAACAGAAAATTGTATGATAAGGCATTACACAACATTGATAGTGGATCCCGGAAATTCTTACACGAGGTTCCTGTAATTAGATATCTTTATAGATGTTATGATAAAGATATATACATATGTATTAATAAACATGTGGAACTGAAAGGACGTTCCCAAGGTTCCTCTGAATAGAGCCCATGTAAGTGATAATATAATTCAATAAATATCGTAGATATGATACGAAAATGGGCACCAAAAAATCCAAATCTACCACAATGCAACCAACTATCATGATTGTTAAACAACACGAAGCCAACTCCACCATCCGAATCACGTAGTGTCTATAATTACCATTTACACTAATACCATCCCACCATCCAGGTCATGGTTCTGAAGTCCCAAATCACATTGATACCATGGCACCTTCCAGATCACGTGGGCCTCGACAAGCCCCTCTCACACTAATACCATCCCACCTTCAAGATCGCGTAGTTGTCAAAAAGTCCCAATCACCAAAATACCATCCCACTTTCAAGATCGCGTAGTTGTCAAAAAGTCCCAATCACCAAAATACCATCCCACTTTCAAGATCACGTAGTTGTCAAAAAGTCCCAATCACCAAAATACCATCCCACTTTCAAGATCACGTAGTTGTCAAAAAGTCCCAATCACCAAAATACCATCCCACTTTCAAGATCGCGTAGTTGTCAAAAAGTCCCAATCACCAAAATACCATCCCACTTTCAAGATCGCGTAGTTGTCAAAAAGTCCCACTCACCAAAATACCATCCCACTTTCAAGATCACGTAGTTGTCAAAAAATCCCACTCACCAAAATACCATCTCACTTTCAAGATCACGTAGTTGTCAAAAAGTCCCACTCACCAAAATACCATCCCACTTTCAAGATCGCGTAGTTGTCAACAAGTCCCACTCACAACAACACCCTCCCACCTTCCAGATCACGTAGGTGTCAACAAGCCCCACTCACAACAACACCCTCCCACCTTCCAGATCACGTAGGTGTCAACAAGCCCCAGTCACACCAACAATACCGCCAGTACCGGCCCAAGCTCAACTCCCCGTCACCTCACCTGGTGCACACTTCCTGACGAAAGGCTGACTGATTCCGTTAGCGCATTGATAATACCCGCCACAGTCGAACGGGTTCGGGAAAAGGCCCTCAGAGTGACCTTGACACACAAAATCTTGGGCACGAATTGAACTCATCACACAGGAGGCCACTGAAGACATTAAGAAGTTCATTTTATTTTGTTTTGTTATTAACGATTATCTTTTGTTAAGTTGTTGTTTTGTTTAAATGAGAAGCCTATTGCAATCTCTAAACAAATCATACCTCTACTTCTACTAATAGGAATGTATTTGTTGTTTTTGGTTTGTTTAGTTTTTGTACTGATGAAGGCATTTGACGAAATGTTTACATTGGTGTCCTGTGTCATCATTGTGACAGTTAAACTTATACTATATTGTTTTATTTAAACAATTATTCTTTATATCTTATTAATCTTTAAAACCAAAATTTCTCCAGGCTCTGCTTTTCGAAGAGAGCTTAAATTTGGTCCACAGTTTAGCGTTATGACAAATTTTATAATCTTTCAAATTTATTTGGCGTCCTTAATTTATCGATTAAGAAAAAAGATTATGTAATTAAAAATGTATTTACTTTTAGGTCTAAATTTTTGAAAAGTGATTTTAAAATATATTTTTTTTAAATATTAAATCTAGTAAATCTAGTCTGACCCAAATAAGAGGGTTTTTTTTTTTTTTTTTTTTTTTTTTTAAAAAAAAATTTTTAAATTTTTTTTTTTTTTTTTTTTTTTTTTTTTAAAAGAAACATTTTCAACTTATTTTCTTTGGATGCTAAGCCAGTACGTAGGTTTTGCTTCATTTCAGTGATAACATAAATTTCTTCAAATGTTGCACCCTCAGAATTTCAAGCGCCCGCAGTCTCAGAAAAAAATCGAGTAAGACTATTACAGTTACACTACTAATAGCATACATCAAAGGAGAAAAAAAGAATGGACTCACCCACCAAAGTTGCGAGCAATGACGTAGCCATGACTTCTTGTTACAAGTGGAAGAGTCTAAAGTTTCTTTTTTAAGTGATGGTGAATTTTCTTTGTCAGAAATATAATAATTAACTTTGAATTAAAGTAAATTAAAATAAAG
>CAXITT010000023.1:425655-435655 GCA_964033795.1 Lymnaea stagnalis | reverse complement strand
GAAGCGAAATCGGAGGATGACGTAATCGAAACAATTCTGAGGTGGACAAGATTTCAAAGCAATGAAGCGAATCGAGGATCGGTTACGGGTGTGGATTCAACGATTCTAACCTCAAAAGTTATGAAGGAAATGCTGCCAGAGCTCCTTAAGTCTGCTAGAGTGTGTCTTGTCAATGGCACTTTTCTCCATACCCTTTTAGATGACGACTGTGTTTTAAACAGTCCGGCCGCCTTTGCTATTGCGCGTGAAGCTCTGATGTATCAGCTCCAACCAGGGAGACGTCATGACTACTGTCCACCTTACGCCATGCACAGAAGCTTGAGTCCACTACAGAACGTCACAGTCGTTGTCAGCTTGGGTGTCAATGGAGCCTACAAAATGTCCTGTCGAACTCATGACGGAATCTGGTATGTGATGACCCAGCCCCCACAGTATAAAGTGAGTGCAGTTACATTTGGCAGTGACATTTATACGGTTGCTACATGTGGAAGATTTCAGCTCACCCAGAGATACATCTTGACTAACTGTTCTTGGATTAACCTGTCCAACCTACAAATGCTGAGAGCAGGGTGCGCACTTGTATGCGTGGACAATTATGTCTACGTCATTGGTGGGACCAATAACAAATCTATAGACCGATTCAATGCCCAAGTAGAACAGCGAGTTAACAATTCTGTAACGTGGGAAAAAGTTGGTGACCTACAGTGGGAAGTGACCAACTTTATGGCTACAGCCATTGGAAAGTACATCGTGGTGTTTGGAAAGAAAATTAACAGCACTCTGACCAGTGTCCAAAGCTTTAATACGTCAGCTATGACCACACACGCCTACACTAACGACATCATGGGCGAGAATACTCCCATGGCCAGTTTCAAGAATGGTAAGGACACTTTTGTTCTTCTAGAGACGGGAGACTTGTGGAAGGTGGTCAACTGCGACAACCAAGACTTGAAAATGGAGTTCCGAGGGAAGTTGTTTGATGATAAGTTGTCACTTCACGGAGCGGTAGTCTTTAACAGAGAACTCCTTATCCTGGCCACAGGGATTAACTCACAGAGGCCCAAGGAGTTTAGCACCATGAAAATAGACAATGTCTCCACTGTTAAAATCATTGAACGCGACTGTGTGTGTCTTCTCAACACTGTCATTGCGAAAAATTTCCTTACACAAAAGGAGGTATAATTAAGAATATTTAGACAGAGATGAGGTGAAATAGTTGCATGAGAATCTGCTTACAATTTTTTTTTTGTATTTTCACCTTAGTAGCACACATCGGTCTGCAGTGAGTTAACACATTGTGTATTTACCGACTTTCTATCTGTTCTTCTGATCTTTGTTTCCATTTACTTTTTTATAGGTAGGATATATAGTCATATATTATTAACAAAATTATTTGAATGGGCGGGTGGATGGCTGTGCGGTCTAAACTGCGAACGATTCCAAACTTGTCGTATAGAGTTCAATCCTTAGAAAACCTTGACAAGCGACAACAAACAGCACCAGCGGCCCGGGACCGAGTCCGTGGGACTCATTAAACTTCGATGGGAATTTATCCAAGAGAAGGTAAAAATCTGAATCTAAGCCATTGATGCCCAGCTGTATCCATTGGAATGGGCGGAGGGAGAGAGGAGATTTTCCCACCGATTTTTCCCAGGTCTTGTCTACACCATCGTCTCATTGTGATGGACGGATGCAAAAAAAAAAAAAAGATTTAAATTCAGGGAGAAAAAAAATCCTTTGTTTTCATGAAACGTCTTCATTTTATTTAGTCTTTTGCTGAAAGCTTATCCATACAGCTTTATTTAATCACATTTTTTGGTGACTTATTAATTTCTTCACGCTTAATCGCAGTCGACCTCCTTGTATATATATATATATATAATTTTTTTTTTTGTAAATTCAGGTAACATATACCTAAGTGTCTGAGGTACTATTTCGTCAAGTTGTATTTATTTGTTCATTTATTTCAAGATTAAATGTGTTTTAATTTGAAAGAAAATATAATATGTTTCATTTGGATTTATCAATAACTGTTACGGGGGGCGGGGGGGGGGAGCCAAAGTGCTTCACTGGCAATTTAGATGATTGTTAACTTTTATCTGGCCACAATCATGTTACTCCTATTAATTAACATAAAATATAATATGAACCCTCTAAAGAATTATCTGTTTTTTTTTCCATAATGTAATATAATACTAAAATATAATTTAGATTATAATATGTGATAATATTCAATTAATTTAATAAATAATTTATATATTAAAATAAAATTCAATGTAACTGAACTAAACAGACATTGCTTTTAAAAAAAAAACTGTAACATGTATCTATGTATTTTGAATGAAGAAGATGTCTTTGTGTAATAAATATGTCCAGCACGCGCAAGGTCGCATACTTAAACGGTTCAGTGCGCAAGGTAGGAATGCTTATTTTCTTAAGCATGTAAGATTGTCACTTGCATTTTAATTTTATATGCTTATTACTTTCTATGAAATTATACTAATTGTACAAAATATTGCTTGTAAATTGTGTCGGCAATAACAAAGGGCAGCGATCTCTTTTTTTAAAAAGGTACCAAAACATTTTTCGGTTGGGGATAGTGGACCTTGTCTGTGAGGTGCAATTTATAGTGATTGACATCGTCAAGGTTTGCTGATAAAAATAAGTTAACAGTTAATATAAATATACATATATTGTCTTATTGTACTCATGAGGCCCATTACACGTCTAAAGTAGGCCTATGTCCTCAAGTCCTCTTGAAATCGTGCAATAAATTACAATTATTTTCGTTTTTGACTTCTTGGAAATTATACGTCAGTCGTAGGTTGACTAAAACATAAAATTAATATCCTTATTTTTTTTTTTAAAGAAGAAGAAAGTGGAAAAAGGGGGGGGGGGGTATTTTTTTTAATTTGAAGTCCGTGTGAGTCTTAAATTATAATAATAATCGTTATTAGGTAGCAGTTTCGATATCACCACTCCAACTACGTGTAAAGGTAACTAGACGTTAAGATCCGGCTTTTACCTTTACAATTTGGAACAAGCATCTCAATGATGGTGATTGTGAGCAAAAACAGCTATGGGGTAATAATTTGCAGTGTTACACGTTGCAGGAATTGTCACAGGTAAGCCTACTTTTTAATTTTACTTTGTTCATTTAGGCCTACATTATTCATGAACTAATCAATGAATTTTTTTCTTAATTTAGTTAACAGTTGTGAAGTGTCTGGCTCACATTTATTATCTATGAATCTTTACATAACTTACGTCAAAGAAATAGGTGGGGGGGGGGGGGGGCGGGGGTTTTGGAAAATGGGGGGGGGGGGGGGGGGGGGGAGAGCGGGGGTTTTGGAAAAAGTTTGATAAATGTTGGGGTAATAAGGGGAGAGACTGCAATCAGGTTAGTACAAAATAAAATGAGTAACACAGAGTAGGGTTAAACCTGAAAAAATAAACGCAACAAAACAGCGAACGTGTCGGCAGAAAGCCTTCGCCAGCGAACAAAACAACAGAAAAAACGGTATAAAAATTTTAAAAAAGAAATAGCACTTAGCTGGTAAGTAGTATCTGTGGGCAGTAATAGAAGGCCACATTCTGGCTGATAGAGATAGCGCTGCTGTTCCAACTCAGGTGCGCTCATGCGCGCGAACGATGCACACGTGATGTTCATGCGAATAAAAAAATAAAGGCGAGCAGTAAGTTTATTAAAATAAAAAATTAAAAGTTTTAAACTTTTTTTTTTCATATTTCCCGTTCATTTTGCAAATAATTATATTATAATATTTGTCCAACACATCCTTCAATGTGCCACAGTATGTATATTATTTTTAATGAAGTTCATTCTAAATTCAATTTGCACTACTTTTTTGTTGTTATGACTGTACGCAATGCAATGCCTTCCCCTATTTTGGTCTGATTTTTTAAAAATTAACTTTCAATTCGAATTAGTGATCTCAAATCTTAACTCGAAATAAACGATTTATTTAACACAACCATGTCAACAAAGGACACCTATTGCTAGGGGTTTTCTTTAAGTTTTGTCAAGCTCGGTTTGGGGGAGTGGGGGTTCTAAGAAAGTTTGACAGTTTTGTGACACTAGGAGGTGGGTTAGATCAGTGTTCCCCAAATGGTGGTCCGTGGACCTTTACCGGTCCGCATGCCTAGCACTGCCGGTCCCCATGACATACATATTTATTGTCAAATAGAAATGAAAGTATAAAAATAAATCCTGCACCGGTCCCTGGTAAAATTTCGAAACTTGTTCACCGGTCCGCCACTGGGAACCACTGGGTTAGATCATATGTGACACAATTATATAATTTGTAATCATACATATAGCAACTTTCCGTTGTGCTGGATGTATTATGACAGAAGAGGTATCTTAGCGGTGTCTAATTTTAATAGTGAACTGCGTGTATAGTTCACACAATATCAATGTATCAATATATCGTTTATTATGTGTGTGGTTGACATAGTTTCCGCTCTTAGCCACAGGCGCCTTCGCTGGGTTAGGCCATGTAAGGATAATAGAGGAAGGTCTTATCCAAAGAAGTTGCCGTGTGGAGAGTTGGCAGAAGTGACAAGACTTATTGGACGAACACGACTGTGATTTGTGGACGTTTTCAATAGGAACACGAGGGTAACCAACATAGAAATCAACGAATGGGATATCTTTGCTGAGCAACGTTCCACCTGGCGATCAACAGTGTATGAAGGAGTCAACAACAAAAAACAGAAGATGTGCGAAACGAAGACCATGCGACAAAAAGAACAATACGGAAGACAAAATCTAACCAGGAGTCAAGATTCTCCTGCGAGAAATGCAGCCGACATTATCATTCCAGGATTGGCTTAGTGAACCATTGTTGAAGTGTACAAAGCTACTCCATCGTCTCGCCAAGGCGGCCATATATTATTGTAATTAATAAATGTGGAGACGTGACCCGAGAAGAGTTGACGCGTGATCAAGGGGCCTGTGAAGCCATGTGGTTTGCGCTTCCCCCCCCCCCCTTGCTGTGGTCTGTATGATTGCATCTATACACATTGTTTAACCCTTGCCGTGGTCTGTATGACTGTGTCTTTACACAGTGCTAAACCCCTTAATGTGGTCTGTATGACTGTATGTGTATTTTTCAATGTTTCGAATGTGGTGGTCCTTTTATTGATCTACCAGATGATCACGCAGACATCTTAACTCCCAGGTGGTTGCTTCTCTCCCAAGACTTCTATTCAGGCCTTGTCATTCTAGTTAAATTCCTAAATAAATATGTTTTCTCAAGATGTTGGAATTTTTTTTTTTTTTTTTTTGCTATTTGTATTTTATTTTTTTAGGGGGCGGGGGAGGAGAGTGGGGGGGGGGGGGTGGGACTGTTGCAACTACTTTCGGGTAAATAAAAAAATTTTTGCTATTTGTATTTTATTTTTTTAGGGGGCGGGGGAGGAGAGTGGGGGGGGGGGGCTGGGACTGCTGCAACTACTTTCGGGTAAATAAAAAAATAATGAAATGCCTTTTGTAGATAACTGCTGTGATCAATAATGATAATATCAACTAAGAACAATTACCGAAGCTAATTTAACAACCTCTAAATCTAGGTTGTTCGTATAAATCCTTTACAAGCATTTTGTTATATTAATATCATAACGCCCCATCCACTTTTGCATCGACGATTTATTACACCAAGAAATTCCGTTAATTTTTTTTTTTTGTAATCTTGTTAGTAAACCTTGCAAAACTTCAACTTCATGGGGTTTTTTTTTCTTCAGATCTCGTGGGAAATGTGTTAGTTAGTGAGTGGGATTTTGGCTTTATATAAAAGATACTGAGAAATGGCCAAGGGCTTTGATTGACATTACTTTTTTCTATTTAAAGAAATAATTCTGTCGAAATCAGCAGAAAAATTTAATTTAAATTTTAAAGATAGGAGAGTCTACAGCAATTTGTGATATTTAACTTTTGATACGTGGTTTAAGAAAGTAAATAATTATAATTGTTGGATTAGCATCAATTACAAAAAAAAATAGCACATGTTCAAAAGGCAGTGCAGAATGAACACACAAAAACTTGACATCAAAACAATAAACCAGAAATATGTGCACGAAACAAATCATGGCTACCATATATGTTTCGGCCTTTGGTCATTTTAGGTAACTTAATGGCCGAATTTTTTAAAAAAATAAAAGAAAAAAGAATATATGGCAGTCGGCGTCAAAAGCTCGGCCCGCCCCATGTGGCACTCACCCCCAGCAATGCCACAGTATAAGGGTGATGATTCACTTTGCGACGAAAATGCCACGTTGAAAGTAGGCCTATGTCCTCAAGTCCTTTTGAATTCTTGGGAGCATTGAATAAATGCTACTTCCTTTCATTTTACCTTCTGCTATGTAGGCCTATTAATTTGCCAATTGAGGGTTGAATATAAAAATAACATAAGTATCTTTATTTACAATAAGATTTTATTATTTTTTTTAAATTAAATTTAACGTCCGTAATAAGATTCTGTTATGAGTATAATATTTTTTATAATCGATATCAGAGATCAGTTTCAGTATCAAGACTCCATCTACGTGTAAAAGAAACTTAAAGCTAAGATCGGGGTTTTCCCTTCAAAGTAGAACTAGCAATATTGGAAAAAAGGTGAGCCACATAGCAATCCAGCCCCTTTTTACAGTGTTACACGTTGAAGGTGTTATCAAAGGTAGGCCCACTTTTTAATTGTACTTTCATTCCAGGCCTACATCGTTCATGAACTAATCCATGTATTTTTTTAACAGTTTTAGCGCGCCACTGTTTTAAGTGTCGGCCCACATATTTGTTATCAAACATCACAGACTGATTTAGAGATTTAGATTTTATTATCAGCCAGCGAATATCGAAATTAAGGATCCTTAAAAAAAATACGTCGCGCAAGAAAAAAAAATAACGTGTTATATTTGCACTTATTAAAAAATTACATTGATATTAACTTTTGTAAATATTTTTTCCCAATGGGTTCCCGTACCCGATGGGATCGCTTTCCCAGTGGGTTCACGTTCTGTATTTCTCTCAGACATCTATTTAAGGGGGGGGGGGCAGTGAGCCCTTAGAGAATGATAAATGACTTCCCATGGTAAAATGTGTACAAAAATAAAACGAAAAAAAAAATTTAATCACATTTTTTTTTTTGTTATGATTTTAAAATGAATAGTAACAGGTGCCATTCACCAATTACAATTTTTGTAATCTAAAAAACATGGTTGTAAAAAACGCAACGGTTCTCCCTTTGGGGCTCGAACGAACCTTACACAAGGTTTTTTTAGAAGAGAATCCAGTAGAAGGCTAAAAAACAAAAACAAAAACAACAAAAAATCGTTATGTGGAAAAGACATTTCGAAAATAATGGCAATCCATTTTAAACAATTTTAATACTAATTATAGGAAAAATTATTCTTCCACAAATTGTTTATTTAAATAAATTCTATGGTTTTGTTAAAAAAACAATTTTGATATGATGCGTCCCTCGAAGGCATTTACAAAAAAAAAAAAAACACTTTGTTTTAAAGTTATTTAGTTGAATTTTACTGAATTTCGTGTACCGTTATCATTATTTAAATATTTTTTTATCAAATTTTATTCTTATTTTCAATTTTTTTAAAAGTCCTTGACTTTAGTCATGTATTGCTAAAATTAAAATGCGAATTTACCGATTTAAATAGAGAAATGTTTATCGAAATGTAAAAATTGGGCATAATATACTTGCGGCCCCAATAGTTTACATTTATTGTCAATGTGGCCCTCCGCACAAAACGTTTGTGTTAAGTGTAACCATGATGCAATTTGTCATTTATCTGCAGAAAGTTATAGTAGTTTGAAATTCCAATAAATAGTCACATGAATTTCAGGAACTTTATTTTGACACATTTTCCTTCATATAAATGAAACCTTAATAAATAGTTTATGTCCTTTGTCAACACCTCATGTCCTCTTAACATATGTTTGCCATTCTTATACGATATATAAAATTGACCAATTCTAAAAACCCATTCAAATGTATCAACAAAACTGTGTTTTTTTTCTCTTTGACTCTGATAAAACTTTATAATATCTTGAAATGGTAGTTATTACCAGTTATTTTTGTTTAGTTTACGTTCAGCGTGTGAAATGATGCTAGCAGTGCTTTTTGTCGTGATGGAAATCGTTTTTGGAAGGACTTTGTGGAAAATTAATTAACTATTTAAGAATTTTCCCCAGAAATAGATTAAATAAAAATTACAGACCACTGGTGGCAGAGCTAGTAGCTTAAGCGGGTGGTGCCAGGGGACAATATTCATTGTCACGCCCCCCCCCCCTAACCCAACTCGTAAACCCATTATTTATATCTATTAAATACCACCTAACCCAAGTATGCTCCCCCCCCCCCCGCTAGTATGGAAAATGGAGTTCCGAGGGAATCTGTCCCCTCTCCCCCACTCTCAGCTTCGCATCTGGGCATTGACACTGCCCCACCACCCCGAAAATCAGAAATGAACCCGCCCCCCATACTTGGATGAAATTATCTGAAAGAAAACTAATCACATACTAAGTGGTGTCCTTTTACCCAGTGGGATGATGAAGGATATGTTTACCAACTTTTCATCATGCTTTGTTCTAAGCCCTTAACTTCATTTATAATAGCTTAAGTCATAATAAGAGACAAGTCATTTGTAACGTTCTAAAAACTACAAATTTATCTGTTACTCTTACTCCATACAGCGCGAAGAAAGTCATTGAAAGTAGAGACCGACCGAATTTCGGCTTCGGCTTCGGTTTCGGCGCCGAAAGTGGCCATTTTATCACTTTCGGCCAAGTTTCGGTTTCGGCCGAAACTGATAAGTTAACTTTCGGTTTTTCTTCGGTTTCGGCCGAAACTGAAAATTTAACTTTCGGTTTTTCTTCGGTTTCGGCCGAAATTGACTTAGACTTTCGGCCGATGGCCGAAAGTGACTCAGGTTTTCGGTCAATTAAAACTCAGCAAAAGCTATATTTAACTACAAACTAAGCGACATTTAAGAACAAATTAAGCGATCTTTGTGAACAAACTAAACGATATTTAACAACAAACTAAACGACATTTATGAACAAACTAAACGATCTTTAAAACAAACTAAGTGATCTTTAAAAGCTATCTAAGCGATCTTTAATAACAAACTAAACGATCTACAAACTAAACTATTTTTAAGACTGAACTAAATAATCTTTAAGAACAAAACAAATGATCTTTAATAGTAAACTAAATGATTTATAAGAATAAAATAAGCGATCTTTAACAGAAAACTAAATTTTCTTTAGGAACAAACTAAAAGATCTTTAACAACGAACTGAGCGATCTTTAACAACAAACTAAACGATCTTTAACAACAAACTAAGTGATCTTTAAGAACAAATTAAACGATCTTTAACAACAAACTAAGCGATCTTTAAGAACAAACTAAACGATCTTTAACAACAAACTAAGCGATCTTTAAGAACAAACTAAACGATCTTTAACAACAAACTAAACGATCTTTGACAACAAACTAAGCGATCTTTAACAACAAACTAAACGATCTTTAACAATAAACTAAGCGATCTTTAACAACAAACTAAACGATCTTTAACAACAAACTAAACGTTCTTTAACAACAAACTAAGCGAACTTTAAGAACAAACTAAACGATCTTTAACAACAAACTAAACGATCTTTGACAACAAACTAAGCGATCTTTAAGAACAAACTAAACGATCTTTTACAACAAACTAAGCAATCTTTCAGAGCAAATTAAGCGATCTTTAAGATTAAACTTTGCGATATTTTAGAACAAACTAAGCGATTTGTATGAACAAACTCACAGATCTTTAAGAACAAACTAACCGATCAATAACAACCAACTAAACGATCTTTAAAAACAAATTAAGCGATCTTTTAGAACCACAATTTTTAGAGACCTGGTTTAAAAAAATTATATTTTGCATTAATTCCCCCCCCCCCCCCCAATTTTTTCCAAA
>CAXITT010000023.1:373044-415045 GCA_964033795.1 Lymnaea stagnalis | reverse complement strand
GGGGGGGGGGGGGGGTATTAAGAGCCAACGTTCGTCGACCCACCGACGCAATCTCCAATGTGACTTTATTAGTAGCATAATCTAGAAACTTCATGAAACTTATTTTTAAAAGATAAATACAATGACGATGAGAGGTTCTCCAGAGGAGTATAGAAAACAAAAGACCTATACTAACTTTTAGATTTCATATATATCCCAGTGGGACAATATATATTTTCCTGGAACATTCTAGATTTAATTTATGTACCTCCTCGAAACGTGTGAAAAAAAACTCTTCTACTTCTACGTAATTATTTTTCGAACACTGATTTCTTTGAAACAATTTTTTTTTCCTTTCAATAATTCGTTATTATAATATGTGTTACATCCTGTGTTTATGTGTGTTACATCATGTGTGTTCTTGACAGATATTTCCTATCAAGTCGCTAGGACCCACAATTTTAACTTAAGAAACAAAGGTTATAACTATTTGGTGTTGAGATTTACTTTGCTTATCACGAGTTTTGTTTTAATCCCAACAGGTTTATTGGCAGTTTATTGGCTGATTTATTTTAACAAACTCTCAACTAGAACAATGCCTGCCTCGAGCCGACTGGCCACAGAGGTCGCCCAGCGCCTAGAGGAACAGCTAGCAAGACTATCCTTCTACGACGTTATCATTGAAGTCCGGGGAACACCTTTTGAATGCCATCGATTCATCCTCAGTGCCTGCTCCCAATACTTCCGGGAGGTGTTTAGCAATGAGACTGGCGGCCATTTTCTTCAAGTGATTGAAATCAGCGAGACACAACCAGAAACCTTCAGCCTTGTTCGGGATTGCGTGTATGGTGCCAAGGAAGACTTCACGGTTGACAACGTGAAAAGTATCTGGGATGCGGCTCAACATCTTCAAATTGATTTTCTTTGCGAGGCTTGTGAGAGGTTCCAGTATCAACGTCTGTCAAAGGACTGCTGTGTGGATATCATCATCCACGCCAAGAAAGTCAACGCAGGGAGATTGTTGGATAAGGCAAGGGAGATAATGATAAAGGAATTCGACTACCTCAGAAAACAGGATGATTTACTTGCACTTGATTTTGAAGAATTGAAACTACTTGTCGGCAATGACCATCTTGAGGCTAGATCGGAGGATGACGTAGTCGAGACTATTCTGAGGTGGACAAACTTCCATAGTAGTGATGACAATCCAGTACAGGATACGACTGTTGGCTCAACGAGGCCAAACTCGAAGGTTGTAAAGAACATGCTGCCAGAGCTACTCAAGTCTGCCAGGGTATGTCTGGTCAGTGCCACTTTCCTAAATTCCCTTTTGGATGACAGGTGTGTTTTTAAAAGTCCGGCCGCATTTGAAATTGCACGTGAAGCTCTGAGGTATCAGCTTCAACCTGGAAGACGTCATGACTACTGTCCACCTTACGCCATGCACAGAAACAGGAGTCCACTACAGAACGTCACGGTTGCTGTAACCGTGGACGCCAATGGAACCTACAGAATGTCCTGTAGAACTCCTGATGGAACCTGGTATAGGATTACCCAACCTGCACTGTTTAAAGTCAGCGCAGTTACCTATGACAACGACCTATACATGGTTTCCGCGTGCAGTAATGTCCAGGCCACACTGCGATACAGCACGTCTAGTAATACTTGGGTCAAACTGACCAACCTGTCGATCCAACGAGATGGAAGCGTTCTTGTATGCGTGGACAATTACGTCTACGCCGTTGGTGGGACCAACAACAAATCTATTGACAGATTCGATGCCCAAGAAGAACAGCGAGCTCCCGATTCTGTAACGTGGGAACAAGTTGGTGACCTGCAATGGGAGGTGACCAACGTCATGGCTACAGTCTTCGGAAAGTACATCGTGGTATTTGGAAAGAAAATTAACAGCACTGTGACCACTGTCCAAAGCTTTAATACGTCAACTATGACGACAAGCGTCTACACAGACAGCTTCATGGGTGATAACACACCCATGGTCAGTTTCAAGAATGGTAAAGACACTTTTGTTCTTCAAGAGACGGGAGACTTGTGGAAGGTGGTCAACTGCGACAACCAAGATTTGAAAATGGAGTTCCGAGGGAAGTTGTTTGATGATAAGTTGTCACTTCACGGAGCGGTAGTCTTTAACAGAGAACTCCTTATCCTGGCAACTGGCTTCAACCGGCAGATGAAGATGAATTTTAGAACCAAGAAAATAGACAATGTCTCCAGTGTTAATATTATTGAACGCAATGGCGTATGCCTTCTCAACACTGTCATTGCAAGAAATTTCTTGACAACACAGGAAGCGTCAACAAGAAATTAGAAACAAATGTTAAACAAGAGCAAGACAAGTTGGTTTTGTGTCTTAGAAACTGTCAACATTTTTACCTTCTTCCACATAGCCCTCTTCAGGAACCACCTAATAACTGTTTAGCACATGCTTGCATTCTATTTCGATTATGAATGTTGTAGGAGTTTGACGTTTCATTTTCTTCATCTATTTCACACATTTTTTTTTGTCCATTCCTTTTAGAATTAAGCATGTTCTGTTTTATAACAGATTGTCTTGGGGTGGCAAAAAAAGAACATTTGAATTTGATTTTTTCCATAGATTCGCAAAGTATCAACCATTTTAGTTTTAGTGTATTACTAAATTCATATCTGTGTTATATTAAATCTTATATTGCGTGCTCAGACATGAGTGGAAACACTTCTTGTATTCATGTTTTATCATTATCCAGAGCAAAAACAAATAAAATATCTGTTTGCAATGTTATTAGATATTTTATTGAATTTATTTTTAAACTGTTAATCACAAGTATCCAAGTTTTATCATTTCATTTTTTTTAGAAAATAGCATATGATTTGAATGTATTTTTAAGATACTTTTTTTAAAATTAAAAGTGTACCCCCCATAAAACATGTTTAATTTTGTGCTACTGAACAGCATGCATGAGGTCTAACTTTGTTGTTGTTAAAATTCACAAAGTTTTTCTAATAACGAATAAATGAATAAGTTAAAATAAAATAACATTACAATATTAATAATAACACACACAATTTACAGCTTAAAGCAATTTTTTTTTTTTTTTTTAAATTTTACTTTGTGACTAAATAAATAGTTTTTAAAAAGTCTTATCTACTGGCCTTCAAAGTTGAGGTTTTACTGTTNGGGCTGCGGGATAGGGGGGGGGGGGAAGATTTACAATTTTAAGTGGATTGCGACAGACCCAGTTTAAGATATGAATGTACACGTTTTTCAAATGTCGCCACTTATATCTCTGAAACTTTTTAAAATCATTTGACCAACTGTCCAGCTCCGGTGCAGGGTAATGGTTTGAACCAATGGTAGAATTAAATGGCTTACGTTTAGGTCTTGTATCTCAGAGCTGAATTAAAACTATATTGTCAATAAATGGTCCCAAAAAACAGACACAACACAGGTGTTAAATTGAATTATTAAGGGAGAAATATCTAGTGGTTAGGCCACACAGGGGTCACAATGAATGATACAGGACAAAAATATCTGGTAGTTAGTTAAAGCAAAGACACCACACGGGGTGGGGGTTTTACAATGAATGATCCAGGACAAAAATATCTGGTAGTTAAATATACATGTTTTATAAAACACTGCAACATTTAATGAGTTGTGATTTAAGAACAAGTATTTAAATAAGTGGAGAATCAAACTGAATTATAATTGTTTGGAATGTTAGTTCTTTTAGCACAGGCAAGAGTTTCTCTAAATTTAATTATTTAAACATAAGTTAATGATCAATTACACCAATGGACAGGAGAAAATTCAATATTCAATAAAATTTTACGATGTTTAAATATTTCATTTCATTATTTATACCGTGAAAAGTTCTATCTTTTTTTTTTTCCCAACAGAAGTTAAGCTTTGTTTGCATTTTTGGAAGAAAATAACAAAATTATTAAAAATTTGATTAAAAACATTCCCAGTTAAGGTTCTGCTTACCATAAAATATTTATAAACAATGGGACATTTTTCTTGCCATTAATTAGCTATCATTGTCAGCTGCCCGTAAGCTTCAGCGTAAAACATACATTGCACATTGGTTGGCTTTTTTTTACATAACCATAACATAAGTCATGTAAGCTGCATCATCTGCATAGTGTACATTAATTAAAAAAACATGAAATGTAGGTTATGGTAAAAATACATACAAAAAAATGTATACCTTACCTGAACAACAAATTGTTGAGCACGTACACTAAAAACAATAAAATCATACACCAGTTTCACTACTCACACGATGTACAGCTACATAAATATATTAGTTAAATTAGATTAGTATATTAAAAAATCAACTTGGAAATTTTAAAAGGCACTAAAAAGTTTGTAAGAATCCAATGCCATTGAAGCATAGCACAATGTTATTCAAAGGATATAATGTGATACAATATGGGTAAGAGGCCTTTTTTATTCTATTTAATCCTAGGCTAATTATATAATTAATAATAAAATAAAATAATTGATGCAGAAAGTTATTATGGAAATGACAGCAATGACTAATTAACACACATTCTGGTGAAGTCCTGAGATTACTCTCTTATGACCCCCGCTAGTGCAGTGGAACCCCGCTATAACACGATGATCAGGGTCCATAAAATTGGATCGCGTTAAAGGCGGGATTGCAGTAATGTGCGGTTTTACAATATTTAACTTTTTTCCCAGAACATATACGTGTATACTATTTATAATTCTACCGGATGAAAGCCTAGTTTTCGGCATTAATTTTGATACTAGTTTGAACGTGGTGCGTTTAGGGGCTCATTTTCTACAATATTTTAAAAAGTTTTGATTTTTTTTCGCTTTAAAAAATGGCTTTCCAAGCAATGGATAAAATTTTCAAAGAACTTAGGCCTGATGGAGTAAATGAATTTCAAATATCGGGAGCCATGCTACGACCGCGTTATATCCAAATTCGCGTTATAGCGGGGTTCCACTGTACATTGAATACCAGCTCTATCTGTTGAGCTGAGCCATACAGCAATCCCTAAAAAGTGGCAAAACAATTTGCTATATTAGACATTGACAAACTTTTTTATATCTTCTTGACACAATCAAATAAATATCCACATTAAACAAATAGCCACATTTATTTGAAGAGTGTATTAAAAAAATCATCCCTCTATAAAAAAGGCATGGCTTAGTCTTATTCTAACATTCTATTCTTATGTGCTCTAGACAGCTGCATCAAACTGCATAAAGACCAGCATGAAGAGAGAACTTCTGTCCTGGTAATATATTCATTTTTTTTAAACAAGTTATTCCAAGTAATAAAATTTTTTCATGGACATGATGTTAGCCATACACCTCGCCACGTCTTATGATAAAAATTTTTTAACAGACTTCCATATTTTTTTGTCATAAATAACCTTGAGTGATTATTGAATCAAATAGGCTGTTTCTATTTTAGTCATTGTAAAATAATGAAATAAATGTTTTAAGTTTTTTGAAATTCACGTTCTCACCATTCCTAGAACCATGCTTCTTCTCTGAATGCGTTTTAAGTTATTAATATATATATAATAAATGTGTTAATTCTAAGGTGATAACAAAATGATGTATTAAAAACATTATTTTTTAAAACCTTTATATACTAAAAAACAAATCAGACAATGCCCTATTTTTAATTAACAATTCATTTCACATTACATATATGTATATATAACATAAATGTCAAGTGGATTTCTGCTCAATTAAATTCACCAATAATTAATTCATTAGCCATGTTTTCAAACACTTAAACAGAAACAAAAATATGTATAAGATTATTTTAGTTAGTAAATTACAAACAAATATTTCAAATTTTATACTTATAAATGTATATTTATAGGAAATTTAGAAAGAAAATCTAAAGGCAAATGATTTATTTTGCCAGAGATTTTGGTTGTAAAATTGAAAGATGTTAATTGGGGGAGGCGGTTGGCAGGATAAATCATGAAGAAAGTGCAAGATATGCTCTGTAAGTTAACACAGGCGAGGGAGAAAATAAAATAAATGTATGATCTATTTTTTTTTTTTTTAAATTTTAATTTTAAAATAAGAGGTAGTAATATTCTTTAAAAATTCACACAGCATGAAAGTCAAGGAAGTTTAATATTTATACTGAAAGACCATTTGTCGGCATTTGATAAATATTTTATAACATTTCTGAGACATGTCAATGACAACTGAATTTATGCAAGAAATAAAATTGCATGTGTATCCAATTTTGAAATATATCTTAAATAGTAAACAATGTACTAACGTATTTGTGCATTGAAGGAGTCAAAGTTAGGAAAGACTTTTAATAAGAGTTAAGATCAGGGACTCTCAAAATTTGATAACGGTTCCCTTCGAGAAATTTTCCAGTTAAAAACAATCTAATTTTCCCTATCTTGAATTCTATTTAATATTTGCTTGAATTAATTCATAAGTTTCTGTTAATATTTAATATAAAGGGGAAAAAATTAAAATGACATTTTACTTTGATAAAGTCGATAAGGATTGTTAAAAAAAAATTGTTCTGAGAAATAAAAAAAGCAAAGTTGCTTTTATAAGATAATATTGTAACCACCTTTGGCATCGGTAGATTATCAACAGTGTATTGAGCAAAAATAGACCAATATTAGTTCATTAGATAATGCACGGTTTCGATATGCTAAACAAAATTGTCGACCATGTGTGGCTGTGGTTGTCGACAGGAAAACCATGCTTAGAGCAAGTGTAATTTATTCCCCACTGGCATATCATTAAAAAAATCTAAAAACTACCAGTAGTTCATAGAATACAGACAGGTGAAACACTGCTCAGGGATGAAATTATGGGAATTCCTGAAAAATTAAAGTAAGTGACTATTGAAACTGGACTTTACTTGACCCGTCCACATCACTTCCTTGAATGGTGTACTCCAGGTCAGGGTCAGGCGGCTCCACAATCAGAACCTGTGTGCTGTTCCTGTTAACAATCCTCTCGTACTCAACATCAGTGTCGGGGAACTGACTTACAGAGCTCTCTAGAGTGGGGGATTTGAACAGGCGGGTGATCTCCGAGATGCTCTTGCCCTTGGTCTCTGGGACAAACATGTAGGTGAAGATGAAGAAGAGGGCCAGCATGACCGAGAATGGCAGGAAGGAGTATGTCTTTATAGCATTCTGTTGATGAAAGTAAAAGTCAAGTATTGCTATTGATGAAGTAAGGAGTAAAGGGTCATTGTGATGTACTTAAATGAGAGAACTCAAAAATATTCCACAGCACAAGTCAACTTTTATAGTCTTGACTCAGGAGTAAGCCAATCCAGTTTCCAATAAGCTTTTTTTTTTTTTTTTTATTTTCTCAACTATAAACCTGAAATTGCTGTGCCAGAGAAACTGCAAGTCCAGTATCAGAGAAACCTGAAATTGCTGTGCCAGAGAAACTGCAAGTCCAGTATCAGAGAAACCTGAAATTGCTGTGCCAGAGAAAACTGAACGTGCTGTGCCATAGAAGCCGGATTCCCAACACTTCACATTCTTTTCTTCATTCAATTTCCAAAAGATAGTTGAGATTGAGAGTAATTATTTCCACTATTAGTAGCATGTGTTGATCAATCATTTACACCAATAGTGGCATATATTGATCAATTATTTCCACTAATGGTGGCATATATTGATCAATTATTTCCACTAATGGTAGCATATATTGATTAATTATTTCCACTAATAGTAGCATATATTGATCAGTTATTTCCACTAGAGACATAAGATGAGCCAGATCATTGTCTTTATCAGCTGAGCACTAATACATGAAAACATGTCACTCAAATGTAATGTGCAACATAAAAAATACTTTTTGTCATGGGAGCATATCAAGGATTGTCTTGGTTAAAATTGCATAACCCTCTGTAAGTGCATGAAAATAATTGCACAAATCTTAGCTTTAAAAAAATATAAAAAATCTCATATTCTTCACAGATGAAGAAAAGAACTGCTTTGCAAAAAAATTAAACAACCGATCCATTTAAAAAACAAAAAACAACTACATTTTCCCAACCTGAAGCACGGGAAAGATGATGCCAACTGTGAAATTACACAGCCAGTTGACCACCACGGAAACACCAACTGCCGCTGTACGGGGACTTTGGGCAAACAGCTCAGCTACCATGAACCAAGGTATGGCGCCTGGAAATGAGTCATGTTAACAATGGTGTATAGTGAGGCTGTTGACGAGGTCAACTTCTACATATGATAACTGCTTTAATAAAGAGAAGTCATGATTTATTCAAAAACATGTTTATATTATGTAGAGTAGAAATGGTAATAGAAAATGCACTTAATTTAATAAGAAACCATAAAGTTGAATGCAGTAATATGGTAAATCCCCCCCCCCCAAATCACTTTTTTCCCATCCATCCCATAGGTTTAACTGTTTATATCTCCAGGGGCACATTTATAACTCGGAAATAGAAAGGCTCCGGCTGAGTAGAAAAGGTAAAAAAAAATGCACTTTAATTAAAAAGAAACCATAAAGTTGAATGCAGTAAAATGGTAAAACCCCCCCCCCCCCAAATCACTTTTTTCCCATCCATCCCATAGGTTTAACTGTTTATATCTCCAGGGGCACATTTATAACTCGGAAATAGAAAGGCTCCGGCGGCTCGCTTGCCCTTGTGTTGGGTGTTACGGCAGGAGATTTGATTACAGCTGAATTTAATGGGTCTTATTTTGAGGGTTTTATTGGAGCCACCCTTTTGTTTCGTCTTGAGCAATAAATTAGAGTAGCTAAGGAGAAGACAGGAGCCATCATGGCACCTATTTAGTCCTACAATAAATACTGTGGATAGTACATCAGAGGAAACCATATTATTTGATTTCTCCAAATAACAGTGGCCTACTTAAAAACTCTTATGGGGTGAGAGTTTTACGCTTTGGCTGGGAGGAGGGTCATGTATTAGGGACATTAATAATGTCCCCACCACATTTTTTTTTATTGAAGCATCATCTTACACTGCTATACTATCTAAAAATGTATGTTCGGCCATTGGAAGGGTGTTACCTCAACCGACCATGGTGGGAAGCAGGGGTTAAGTCTTGGTAAAATTAACCGTGACTCACCCAAGACACCCACCCCTCAACCACACACAAAAAAAGAACAAGAAATTTCTTTTTTTTAAAACAACTACAAGAAGGATGTTTCAGTGTGCTCCTACAAGCCTACAAGACTTTAGTCCTGGTGGGAAGTGAACCAATTGCAGATGCTAGTGATTAAAGAAGGTTTTTATTAAAGTAGACAGAGTTTAAGTTTTAAAATCATGCATTATTTGATTAAAATTTTACTGTCGCAACAACAATATTTTCCCCTGCATGACGCAAGGACACATCAACTGCAGTGAATACGTACCTGGGCCAGTGGCAAAGAAGATGATGTAGACTATGACGGCAACAATACTGATATAGGATAGGACTGGGGACTGAAAGGGAGAACATTATCCTTTTGAAGAATTTTTATATTTTCATATAATAAAGTTTCCATAAGAATCTAGAGAACGTCAAGTACAACCCTATCACAAGTCTGACTGACAGGTGTATGTGAATATTTCACTGGAACTTTGTTCTGTAGATGTAGAAGATCATAAATTATTTTTATGATCAAAGTCTTTTGCATATTTAAATACGTATCTGAAGGTAGACGGTGACTCTAAAATGCTGTATTTTGGCTTTTTAAAATCATGTTTTAATATAACAGGTTGACAAAGGTTATATATACATATATATGTGTGTATATTTATATATATGTATATATGTGTATATATATATATATATATATATATATATATGTGTGTGTGTGTGTGTGTGTGTGTGTGTGTGTGTGTATATATATATATATATATATATATATATATATATATATATATATATATATTTTTATCTTACAATAATGTAATAATCTTAATCCTTTATTTAAGTAACATGAATGAAATAAAGCTGCAAACTTGTCAAGCTAAAAAATTACTTTAATGTTACTCAATTTGATTCGTTCCCTTGTAAAGGTTGAGCCTAGACTCTTATGACCTTGGCTAGCATCTTACAGTCAAGCCTCGCAAAAACAGCCATCACCATAATTTATACTATCAACACAGGCATACCCGTAAAAAAAAAACACTGCTATCAAAGCACCCAATCAGTAGGTGTACATACAATAAAGATATAAAATAAACCACTGTTATTTAAACTTAATTTACCAGTGGCTGAATCTTCTTACCTGTAAGGAAAGACACACCACCAGAACAACAGAGAAGATGCACATCCCACCGAGGCCGATCAAATGCAGCGTTCTTCGGCCGGCGCGGTCCATGATCAAAGCTGATACAAAGGTCATCAAGACATTCACCAACCCGGTGCCCACGGTTGCGTACTGCGACTCTTCTTTGCTCAGTCCGGCCGAGCTAAAGATGTCTGTTGAGTAATAGATCACCTGGTGGGAGTGGGAGAAAGGGGGCGTGTCAAATGAGATAGCCATAAAAGTATCTACGATAATGAAAGACGTACTGATATAGCCACAGTGCTGCTAATGCAAAGCATAAAAAAAAATGTACCCTTTTCCATGCTTTCCTTTTTACCAGACACTACAGGAATAATGATAAGTATAATATACCAATCTGTCAAGATATACAAATGTGACAAGTACCTGGTATATTGTAATATGTATTGAATTCCTTCCTTCATACACAAACAACTATTTATAGGATACACATCCAACCAAATTTGATTGAAATCTACATTATACAATTGGCAAACAATCAATACTTATAATTCTCTAGGCATGATGAAAGTATGGTGTAATGCTGAGTTCATGAATGCGCAAAATAAAATTACCAATAACTGTGCTAAATGAGATTCTTTAAAATACTGCAAGTGCGTTAGGTGCATAACATTTTATTTACTTTTTTTTTGGAAATCAAAATAGACTCAATTCAATATGGTATAATAAATCTTCAGTGTATAAGGTGGTAGGACAACAGACTATTAATATAATTTAGAGACTTACAAAAACAAAGTGCAACGGTGTACCCAGGGGGAAGAAAGTGTTGCGCTAATTGGAATACTTTTAAAAAAGTGCTTTTAAAAAAGTGATTTAATTGAGTACATGTTTTGTCAAGTAACTTCAGTAGATGGGAATTTTACGCATTGCCACATCCATAGTTTGGCAGGCTGTAGAAAATAGTAAAAATATTTATGCACAACTGCTCGATTTTTAGTAATCAAGAGATAATTTTAAAATTTCTGACCACCGAGAATTCCATACAATTCCTTAATGAATTGTTCTATAAAATTCCTTAATGAAGCAATATCACCACACAAAAAAGGAGCTTTACCGCATTTATGCCAGAAAACTGTTGAGACATCTGGAGCACTATACAAATGATAAGTGGCCATCTTAGTGAACTGGTGCTCCACAGATCCATCACACTGAACTGGTGCGTACATGGGGAAATTTTAATATATGATAAAATATGAATAAATGCTCTGGGCATATGGCCTAAAAAAAACTATTTAAAATAGTGACACATGATGATTATGTTAAATAAATTATTGGGCTGTAGGGAACATGCTAAAATGGCTACTAGTTATGAATTATGATCATATATAAGTCACCAGGGAATTACTAAAAAAAAAAATGCCAATAACAAAAAAAAAAAAAACGATTAACATATTATTATTGCAGAAATATCATAATCATCAATAAAATCATGAAGTATAAATTCACATGTTAGGGAACATGCAAAAATGGATACTAGTTATGAATTATGATCATATAAAAGACACCAGGGAACTACTAAAAAAAAAAATGCCAATAACAAAAAAAAAAAAAACGATTAACATATTATTATTGCAGAAATATCATAATCATCAATAAAATCATGAAGTATAAATTCACATGAATGTAAAAATAAAAAATTAAATTGTCAACTTGAAATGCAAAAACTGGGAAAAACCTTGGGAGAGTTCCTAAGCTCCACCCTCTCTTTCCTCATGGCATCCATTTCATCTGATACATCATCTGTTTTCCTCAACCAAACAAGAGCTGACGGCAAACAAAATTTAATAACATATTACAGTTTATTTAGTAACAAAACTTTGGTTCCAAGATGCCAAAACAAGTCATGTCAGTTTTGACATTTTTTTTTTTATTTGTGGAAAAAGCATCAAAAGTGGCAAACTGCTGCTAATACCATATCTTTAAGTTTTGCATCACAATGACATTGTTTATTTTCACTCTAAATATCTAAATATCAAAGTTGCTTAACCCAAATCTAAAATAAAAACACACTCAAAACGGCTTCACTTACCAGCTTCTGCAGCAGCATCATCTCCCTTGTTTACTAACAAATACTTGGGTGATTCTGGACACCAAGTCAAGGTCAGTAGGCTATAAATAGCTGGAACAGCGGGACAAGCTGCAGAAGGAGAGGCATCAGAAATAATCTTCTTTCTAAGAAGTGAAACATTATTTTTAGACCATTTTTGTAAATAGGACGTTAAAGCAATTTTTGGTGTAAGGGAGGTTGTGAGCATGGTCGGGTTGTGCATGAAACAGTTGTAGATTGTGAATTGGCAAGAGGTTTTGTGAGGGCCAGTTGTGATTGGTCGGGTTATGCAAGGTCAATAAACAAGTTTGGTGAACAGATGCTGTGTGGTCACAGGTCGCAAGTGAGTCATCAGGGTCATTGGTGGCTATAGTTGGAGAGTTACCATCCCAGTACGTCGAGTCGTGTTAACAGTGTGCCCAGAGGATGTTTGTGACCTTACCATTACTGCGGTGCTAAGAGGAGCGTGTAAATAAAGGACCCTGTTCTTTCAACCTGGTGTTTTATTGCTTATCCTTGACGTCAAGCGTGAACTAGATCATGCTTGATTCAATGTACAGAGCTGTTCCCTAGACAAAAAAAGGTGTATCAAACTGCCTGCTCAGTAAATGTAACCACAGCAGGAGTTTATTTAATTGTGACCTCGTCCTAACCAGGAAGTTTGCAACAGTAAGAACATGTCATCAGTGTAAGATAGAGTAAGTTGCTAGCATTAAAAAATCAGTCTGTGCCCTTTGTACACATAGCGAATAATAAAAAATAAATAGTTTTAACCTAAGTACAACCATCATTTATCTGATTTTAAAACATGTATTTATGATGGTGTATAAGTTATCAAAATGTGAGTCCTCCTTGTGAATTAAATTCTGAAAAAAAGTTTCTCACCAACTAGAATTGGCCAGAGGTCTTCAGTCCCAAGAAAGAATTTCATGCCAATGACCTCTCCAATAAGAACTCCCAGGGTGATGGACAGCTGGTTGCAGGTGCCACAAAAACCCCTCAAGGACACTGGAGAAATCTCAGCAAGATACAGAGGTGCGACAGCTGAAGTTAAACCTGAGTTTAAAATACATATGCTTGTTAAATGAAGACATTGTGAAGGATGATGAAAAGAATGTTATGTAATGGTGCATTAATTAAAGTCTTTTGGTGGCACAAAAGATATTTAAACTTGTATTAACTGTTAAATTTTATCGATGGCTTCATGGTGTACACATTTCTTTGTTCATTGTGATATCCTGAGGTATGATCTAGTTTTTGTAGAAGCGGTAGCAGGCAGCCTAACCCCCACCCCAATTCCACCTTTTTTTTTGGCTTGTTTTGATGTCAGCATCACCAGATGACACTCCTTCTCTGCCACACCCTCCCCTCCTTTGATTGAGAAAAGGTTGTTTAGTTCTAATTTTTTCTTAAGAATGCTGTCAGGTGATGCAATTTTTTTGTTTTCCAAGCTGGGAGAGATTTTTGCTAATTTTCCTAGATATTTACGAGACTTACTATACTTATAGGAGGCCTTATAAGATTTTACTCTTTTTTAAAATCATGGATTACACTTTGTCATTTTCTGTGCTGTAAGTTAAGATAGTTTTTATTTCTGTATATTTGATTTTGTATTTTTTATATAAACTTAGTATAATTAAATTGAATATTATTAATTATCACTTGGTATTTTTTTTTTCTTTGTATACTGGTTGTAAGTCCTTTGTTACACATTGTTCAACGAACGAGCAAAATCTTAAAACAGATTAAATTTTCAAAACCTTATAACGGTGCATAACGTCATCCTAAATAAATTAGGAATGTAGCATGGACTTAACAAAAATAATAATTACTGAGAATACAGCTCTTCATTCATGCAGAAAAGAAAACCAAAGAAGAACGATTAGTCTGCTAACAGGACGGCTTTCTCTTAGTCGCATGTATTTTTGCTCTTTAAGTCATTTTACGATGCTTTATGTGATGAATTTCTACAATTATAGTTATAGACATTCTGTCTACTTAAAACTTGGAATAAAATACTGAGTTATAGCCGTAATGAAAACTGAAAGTTTCTATAGCCTTACTCCAGCAACAGGGCAAGAAAATGCTGATAAAAATAATGTAAATGTTTCTTAGAAATTCCATAATACTGAAGATGGTGATAAAAATTATTGTGGGTTTATAAACATAAAGTAGTTCCATACAATAGTTATCACCATTTTCCTACTTACCACAACATACCCCTGCAACAACACGACCCACAATTAACATCTCAAATGATTGGGCTGACTTGCTGCAGCCCTGCAGGGCAGCACAGGCAAAAGCAACAGCATTGTTGAGAAGCAGAGTGTTCTTTCTGCATTGTTATAAACGTTTTGAAAATCAACAGTTAATTTTTTAAACCAAAGAACTTCTAATAAATAAACATAAGTGTTGGCTAAAACAGTCATATTTTACAAGTTATGTTACTCAACAAGTTCAATAAGCAAAAAAGAAATACCAAAGTTTTTGTGGCCAAACACTTTATAATTGCTTTTGAAAACTTTATTATTATACCAAGAGAATCATATTAAGACTTATTACAAACTGATAAAAAAAATTGTGTAGACGGAATAGTTCTGTAGGCATTCACATTCCCAGGAGGACTATTCAACAAACACAACCAACCAGGTTTTTTAATTCATGATAACAAGTATTGAAAGTTATTGTTTTTGTCTTTGTTATGGATCTGTGCAGAGACAGCGACAATCCCATATCTGATCTATGTTTTCTGGCAGCCATGTTAAAACTTACTCGATTTTAAAAATGTAATTTATTTCAAAATAGATAATGAGGAATCCATCAAATTTTGCGGGGGAAAAATAAAGCACATGTCTAAATGGTGTCTGAAATTTAAGCTTTCGAGTTCCAGTAAAACATTGATGCATTTTGGCTCAAAGACGTTGAAAAAATTATCACACCAAGTTAAATAAAATGATAAAATACTAAAGCAGCTAAAATCTATCACCTTCCGTATTTCCCAGCAAAGTAAGCAGCAGACACACCTCCAATCATTCCCCCAACACAAAAAAATGCTACAGTGACAGCCCATAGAACTGTCAACAGTGAACTAGACATCGGTTCTTCATATCTGTCAAAGTATGTCTTATTGTAGAACTCTTTGATGACCTAAACAAACAAAAACCATTATTAAGATCATCAATTAGTATAATAGCTACTCAGCAGATGCATTTAAACAATTTCCCATAGTTTTTATACTGGTACAGTGTAAAATATAGCAGTTTTAAAATTACTAACCTCTTCAGGGGCATTCAGTATAGCAGTATTAAGACCAATCTGTAAAGGACTTCCCATGATACATGCCAAAATAGCCAACACCAGGTGAGACTTTGAAGGCTATTTTACATGGTGTTTGAAAGATTAAACAAACATTAGAAATCTAAATAGAAATATTAATTTTTTTTAAATAACACATAAGAAATCATTTCAACATACTGCATTCAGATATATTTAAATATACCCCAGTTACAACCTGTTTTTTTTCTCCATCATTGTTTTAATTAATGAACTATTTTATCTAACTGGCTTCCATCTGTCTTTGTGAGATAAAAGTGTTACTTCTTTTTTTTTTTTTAAATCAGTTTAAGACTTATGAGGCTGATATTGAAGTGGCCGTCTCAGCTGCACTTCTTGCAGGAGAACCTTGACTGATGTTTTCCTTTTACCTTGCACGCCTTGCACTTAATTTGTTTTGCTATCTTTCCTGCAAGGATTGCCTTTCATGCAAAGTATGGGAATCGCATTTTCACTAGTTGGAACACTCATCAGCGATACTCTACCATTCGTTTATTTTTTTTATTTAATAATGCAGCCAAAAATTATAATATTCTAAGTCAATATCACTAAACTAAAACAAGTCTAATTCTAATAATTTTAGATGTTAAAATTAAATTTAAAATAACTTACAGTTTCTTTAATTTTAATAAAACCTTAATTGGCCTATTTAATTTTAACAGACAAAGAAAACGGTCTGGAATACCTTATCATTTCTTTTGACATAATTTCCACTCTCTGAAGTTGATCGACTGTAAGACTTCAAATTCACTGAAGTAGATGAATAACGCTGATCACTAAGCAGTGGTGCAGTATCATCCTCCATTTTGACCCGTCACATGACTTCATACCCTAATACTCCTAAAATACTTAAATTAAATTTCGCTTTATAATTAACAAAAATAATAATAATACATTAATTAATTTAAAATATAACTATGAATCATTTTTTAAAATAAATAAATAAATAATCCAAATTATCATCTAGCTGATTTAGCATTTCAAAGGAAACATCACTGACACTAATAATTGGATATCTTAGTTTTTCTTTTTGTGTTATTATAAATAAATATAGATCTATACATTTTTTTTAAAAAATGAAATTGTATGAATAATAATTTTATAAATTTTATAAGTAAAAATTAATTAAAGCCCCACTCTGAAGTGAATGGTACTCAGTCCACTGACCACTGCTTTAAGAAAGGAAGTATAGTTTAACAAACATATCTATATTTATATTTTTAAAATAACGTGATTGTGATATTTTAATAAATATGTTTGATAAACATTGAAAAGAGTATACTTTAATTAAATATGACGTAGGCCTAATTTAAATAAATTGTGTATTCATTCATTTAAATGCCCAAACTCCTTAATAGGAAATTAGTAAAACAGAGTAAGGTTCAACCCGAGAAAGGCATTCAACAAAATAACGAACGTAACATCAGGAAGCCTTCATCAGAGAACAAACAGAAAACAACAGAATAAACTAAAAAATTAAATATAGCACTTAGTAACCAAGAGGGCAGCAAGTGAATTGAAAGCTTTATCACAGACCAACGCCAACACTCTTATAATTCCTTCCTATAAATTTCACAATAATTTGATTTTTAAATGATTCAGTTTATTGTTTCAATTTTTTGGAATTGAAACTTAATTTACATTTGTTTTACTTAACTATTCTATTTCAAGATATTATTTATCCTATTAAATGAAGATATTCGGATAATTAGTATTTTGTTTTTTTTTTAAACGGTTTTCCTAGCAATGATCCATTTTTCTTTTCATCGCTCTCCTTAAACAAAGATTAGTTTGAAAAAGAAAAATGGCTGCCCAAGCTCCACAACAATCGGGCTCAACAACTAATAGTGATACCCAAGAAGAAGATGCTTCAGAACTTCAGTTTCCGAAAGGTTAGCTTTGTAATGTAAAACTTTCAACTTCCCTGGTAACCTGTTAAGCTTCAATAATTTGTAGTTTTATTAAGCCTAGTAGTTGAATAATTCACCGTTCTTAGACGACATATTAATTATTAATTAAGTTAGTTCAACTTGACTTACGAGACTTATCCTCAAATAAAATTTAGTAATAACCATTTAATCAGTAATTACTAGTATCAAAAGTGTATTTAGTTAATTTATTAGTAATCTCTACTACTATTAGACTGATTAAATTACTAGGCAATCCTCTGAATGTCCGCACTGTAGAAATTGTCGGGCGGCCCAGATAATTGGTGATGTTATTTTTTGAGTTTTTGAATTTTATGTCAGTCACTATGATTCTGAATGAATAAAATTGAGTTGTCTAATTGCTTGTAATATGAAATAAAAGTACCATGGCCAACAGACAGCAAGCGCTGGTTCATATTGCAAATAATGTAATTGCCAGAAACGTACTGCAAACTTATAACACAATGACGAAGGCACTGTTATGACAACATGCATTGGTTAGAGTGGGTTGAAAAATACTGTCTCATAACTGCCAACCTCCCATGTCTTTTAGCTGACATACTGAGTCACCTGGTGGTTTCTCATGAATATGCAGTATGTGCAATTGGACATGCAGTACACGCACCTGGTCATTTTTTGCAAACTGTCGGCTTAACACACAGAAAATCATCATAATGATATTCTATTGGGTATATGATGTGAAATGCAAACATTTTATGCTTTACGAAATCATTGAAAGTTTGGACACCATTTATCAACTAAAACAACTTCTACAGAATTGAGTGTTTGAATTGGTTTCACATTCAACTAGGTGGAACATGTCATGGCCTGTTTCCAAGCTACTTGTGTGCTTTAGCAACAAAGAAAATGTTTTCAGACAGTATCAGTACTTCTTGAAGTTGTTGAGTGACAATTATCACATTTGACCATGAACTTAATGTAAAATTTCTGAACTGCCAAAGTAACTAGTAACTGCTCATCCAATGTGTTTTACTAGTGTTTTGAATTAGGGAGTGGCGTTCGGAGGAGTGCCAATTTATTATCATTAGTTTATTAGTATAAAAACATCTGGCTTTAATGGTCTAGCCACATGGTATACTTTAGTCCAGTATTACCCAAAGTGATTGCTTTGTAGACTGATCCAAAGGGCTTTTTCGGTTGGTACAACATATAACAAGAGAGTTAAATAATTTAATAGTCATAACATAAAAAACGTATAATGCTATGTACTTGGATAAATCATTTTTCTGCTAGTGACAAATCATTGCAGAGTTACATGGTCCTTGCTCAACTTTTTGTGCACTTGAAAATGTAAAAAAAATATTGAATAAGCTTTGGGAACAACTGTAGTTTGTGGTTACCATATTTTTCGGACTATAAGACACTACAGACTATAAGACGCACCTAAATTTTTAAGCAATTATTTTAAAAAATAACATTTTTATATTAATTTCAAGTATAAGACGCACCTGAATTTTTTAGGCAAGTTTTCGAAGAAAAAGGTCAGCTTATAGACCGTAACATACAGTATTTCGCGTTAAATAGGTTTTGTGAAAAATCATTTTAAAGAGAATTGGAATTTTTGTTTTCCTTTTGTCCCATTTAGATAAATTTTTTTTTATTGTATTAGTGGGAATATCATCTGTTAATGATCTTACCAAATGTTATAAAATACACATTTAAAGAGTTACAGCTATGATATATAGGCCTAGCCTATATAAAATAGATTAATCTATGACCTATAAGTCTATTGCAGTGAAACTATTTTCTGCCAACTGGAGTTCCATTCATTAAGCCTGCTGTAACTTTAAGGTTGCATCAGTACTATAATAATATAAGATTAGCTTCTAATATGAAATGGCTATTAATTTTATTAATTGTTATATTACAAAATTTTACATTGTTGCAGAATTTGAAAATGCAGAAACTTTGCTCATATCAGAGGTTCAAATGTTGCTGGATCACAGGTAACAACAATCATAAGTGTAATAAATTTACTCGGCTATCTAAAACATTCATTCAAAGTTCAATATCAAATTAAAATTTTGCTAGGATTCATTGTACCGGTACTGGCAGTTTTATAAATTTAGGGTCCAAGAAACTAAATATCGTTTTTTTTTTTTTTTGTTTTTTTTTTAAAATCAGAAAACAACAGAATGAAAGTGCTGAAGAGGAGCAAGAACAGTCTGAAGTCTTCATGAAAACATTAAACTAATGTGAAAGATTTTGCAAATTTAAAAACAGAGAGATAAAAAAATAAATATCGTTTTTTTTTTTTTTTGTTTTTTTTTTAAAATCAGAAAACAACAGAATGAAAGTGCTGAAGAGGAGCAAGAACAGTCTGAAGTCTTCATGAAAACATTAAACTACTGTGAAAGATTTTGCAAATTTAAAAACAGAGAGACTATTGCAGCTGTGCGGAGGTATTTATGACATTTGTATAATTTGTTTTGCCACTATTATATTTAACCTTTTACCTTTAGACTGATTTAGGGTATTTAAATGTTCTGTAAAGAAGGCGTAGTGTTGAGTTCAAGAGAAACAAACTGAAATAATCTTTTTTTTTTGTTTGTTATTTTGTAACCCTTAACTTCCCTCTTATTTATTTTTTAGCTCATTAATGCAGAAAAAATTACACAAGTTTGAATTAGCAGCTTTAGCAAACCTTTGTCCAGAGACAGCAGAAGAAGCCAAATCTCTCATACCAAGGTTGGTGGAGAATTTTATTTCTAATTTACGTAATTTAATTTAAAATCCTTTTTCTTTGTTTTATTCAATTTTAATGAAGAAAATTTACACTAGGAAATATCAATGGTCAACAGCTGAATTATACCCACAATAATAATTGCATTAAAAATTTATTAATGATCTCTCTGTTATTATAAATAAATTCTATTTTATTTCCCTCTAGAATTATTGTCCCAAATTTTTCATTAATAATGATAATTAGTTAATCTAATTTTAATGTTTTGCTAATTTTTTCTTTGAAAAATTGGAGTTTTATCAAAGCATCTAAATATCTTATATTCTAAATAAATTAGCAGAATATAAATTATAACCTTTAATGAAATTATTTTGTATTGTTATCCCAGATAATGAGATAAGTTGCAATATAAACTTCTGACGCTGGCGGTGCTTTTCATTAAATGCACTCTAGAAATATGAATGCCTTTCACTTTGCTTTATAAAGACTTTTCACTTATATTATACACTATGTTGAGCTGAAGCAATCTGTTCTCTGTCACAACTTTTTCTCAGATTCCTGCCCTTCCTATCTAACCAAACTTCTTTCTCTCTATTCACCCCTTCGACATCTTCGCTCCTCCGCAGACACACATATTCTGTCCAACTAAAACATATGGTGAACGATCTTTCTCTTTCTGGGCATCCAAAACAATGGAATTCTTTGCCACTACACATCTGCAATATACCAACCACCCAGGCATTCAAAACTGCACTCAAAAACACATCTCTTTAAACTATACTACCCTGATTGATTCCCCTCCTCTGACCGATAAATGATCTTGTTGGCTGCCGTCTATGGTTTGCCTTGTAAAAGTCCTGGGGTTCATGCTGTTCTTTATTTCATAATTGTATTTTATTTTAATGTCATGATTATGTCTCTTTTGATAATATTTTTATGTACAGCGTGGTGAGCCCAGCCCTAGGCTGGGGTACCGTGCCATGAAAGACCACTAATTATAAATTATTATTATTATTTAGTGGATGTATACTGTATGTTCTATGAGATAAAGAGTTTTTGACAGATTCAATAAATGTTTTTATTTTATATTTAGAATAGATGCTTCACAGTTGTTTTTAAGTTATAATTTTGCTTTCATTGTCTCAGTTTGGAAGGTAGGTATGAGGATGACGAGCTACAGCAGATTTTGGATGACATCAAGACAAAGAGGAGTTTCCAATATTAAAATTTGAAGGATTCCGCCATGTTCAAGCAGATGTTTTTTTTAAAAAACATTTTCTAATCACACCATTATCATTTGTATGACTGTGCATAAACTGTTTGAAGTGTTTGTTATGAATTTAGTAACTTTGTTGAATGATATTCATCATTAATAAACACATTTTTGTAATTTAAGTTTTGTAAGTTTTATTACAGTTGTAATTTGTATAAGTATAAGTATAATTTAGAGACAAATAATGTGTTCTTTAATTATTTCTTTTTAAAAAAATTTAAGAAAAAACAACAAAATTTGGTATGATAAAAAAATCAAAGTGAACTTTATTTGTGACAACATAGTTGTACAAAAAACATAATTTACTAAATTTATACATCACAAATGGAGATAGATATCCATTATATACCACACTGCAAAACATACATACAACTATGTCCCCTTGACAAACCAAGTACCGGTACTACTTCTAAGTGACACATGGAATACCACAGACAAAGATAATAAAAGCACCATGGCTCTAAAAGGGTGCTTTACTACATGTAAATAGATGAGTTTATTACATAGCACTGTTGTTTCTCTTAGATAAAAACAAGGGACTCATTCTGAAACTAGGTGCTTTTTTTCGTCTATGTAGCTATTCCTCAATAAAGAACATACAGTAAAGAGACAAGGTCAACAGTATATTTATTTCAAAACATTCTCAATTATAGCATATTTGGTTATTTCCTTCATTTTGATGGTAACACAAAAGGGTTTCTTTCACTTTTCATCACGATGTTTCTGTTGTTGATTCTGATGATATCTGAGGAAGAAAAGAAAGTAATGGTTATATTATTTCAATGATAAATAGGAAATTCAAGAGATGGTCATTCAAACCTCATGGTTCTATCTGATTAAGCATATTTTTACATCTTGGTGGCTTCTCACTGAAGATGACATATAATGTGAAATATAGGAACTGTTTCATCTCTATTTATCATTTTGAAACTAAGTAAAGAAGTAAATATATAATCATATATCAGTTGTTCCCACAGTATGTAAAGCCGCCCCAAGTTTCTTCGCAGGGGTGCCACGGCCTCATGCTTCTTCACAGGGGAACCTTGATTATAGTATAAAATGTGATAAATTTTATTTCCAAATTCAATGTGATAAGATGCCACATCTAGTGGACCTGGTGAAAACCAGTTACTAAGTATTAACTGTTTGGAAAAGTCTCTACAAGTTGGGATAAAATAGTGTTCTTCTATAATTAAATTTTTATGTTTAATTTTTTTATTTCCAAATCCTCTGATTAAAAAGAATATTTCGCAAAGTAATTGTCATAGGGACCCTTGGGACAACCTGGATTTAGCAAGGGTGGAGAGAATTAAAAAAAATCACTGACATTGAGATGATATATGATGCCATTTTCAAAAGATATGACTTAAAGGCAGCCAAAAAGATATTGAATGTGTCAATTATGGGTAGAAAAGCCCCTGAATTGTGGGAGTAGTTCCATAGAGTAAAGACTCTCCCCATTAATCAGGAACTTTAAGAGTATTATTGGAGTACATAAAAAATTTGGGAGGGAGAGAAAACCGTGTACAATTATTTAATAATTTTCTGTGATATCCCAATTTTTCTTAACTCAAAATAATCAACAGCAAACCAACAAAAATCTTTAAAAACTAGAAAATTTTAAAGTAACAAACAAATTTTAAACAAATTTTAAATAAATAACACTAGTTCCAACACAGATTTAGTGCAAAATGCTACAGCCTTGCATGGCAAGCTAGCTAATAAACAAAAATTCATAAGCAGAGTAACAATTTGGGAAGTGTGTATTTGGACATCTAAGGAGTTCCTCATCTATCTCATGCCAACATGAACAAGTCAATCATTTGTGGGGGGAGGCACCTGTAGTCCTTGCCCCACCCCCCTTCCACCACACACTCCCCTTTCCACCACACACAACCCCCCCCCCCTTCCACCAGACACACACCCTTTCCACTACACACACTTAACAATTATGAAGGTGGAGGGCGGGGCTGGATCGGTGTTACAGGAATCCCCCCTTCCCCCACCCACCCCCCTTTCCCCCCCACACACCCCCCCCCCCCTTCCACCAGACACACACCCTTTCCACTACACACACTTAACAATTATGAAGGTGGAGGGCGGGGCTGGATCGGTGTTACAGGAAAGAGCACTGGGCCAAAGGTTGAAAATTCTGTTTCACTCTAGCAGTTATCTCGTAAGCACATCATGTCATATATAAATCAATATGAAATGTATATACAGCCACTGTAAACATTCATCAAAGTGAAAAACATAATCACATGCAACTATTATTTTTTTTTAGTTCTTATGGATTGGAACAGCTATTACAACAAGATCAAGATGGTTCGCCAGCTTTCAGTAATGCTATAAGTATAATTCCCAGGGATAGAGAAAAAATTAAATTATTAACTCCATTTTAAAAGGATACATTCTAATGCAGTGTTATAAATCTAACAAGGAAAAGTTATTTTGTAATCCAATTCATAAATCTCCATTACATGTAAAACTTACAACAAGAAAGATTGTGATTAAGTTTAGTTATCTTTGATCTTACAAGATCACATTGTGTTGAATAACTTGATTGGAAATACTGTATTAATTTCATCATACTCTAAATGTGATCATTGTATCAGAAAGTGAAACACTCATTTGAACCATTATCACATAGGTAATTTGTTCATTAAAATTGATTAAAAAATCTTTCTCTTTGAAGCTTCTCGACAGATACCATGTTAATGAAACAATACTTGGTTGAGCTTACCTTTTTTTTTAAAAAAAATGACCACTTGGAATGGCAAATGTATTATTCTTTTAAACTTGTAAAGATAGCCAGCTAAATCACTGCTATTTTTAAAAAATGAGGGTGACCTATCAGATATGTCTAATTTTACAATGTTAGCAGCTGATTGTTTAGGTTTTTTTTAAATTTAAACTAATTTTAAAATAATTGAATTTAAAAACAAAAAAAACTTATTCCAATTCAAATCATAACAAAGTAACACAATGAGAAAGAAAAACAACATTAACCAGATCAAATCACCATTTGTTGTTCATCTAGTGTTCTCTACATCTATGATATCTACATCAATCTCTTCCTCTGGGTTTCTGAAGGAAACAAGGTTTCCTATCTTGACTTGGCTCCCTGCCACAATTACATTTTAGCCCTTCTTTCTTTCTTTCACAACACGCTTCTGAATCTTGAATTTTACTGCACCGCTGTCTTTTGTAGTAAGGTGTGCTCACTGTTGTATCTGAAGCAGGTGGGGGTGACTTACCCCTCATGGCCATCTTTAAAATGTACAAATTTAGTCACCAAACTTAACTGACAATGTCTTTCATGTTTGAAGTAACAGACCATCTTTACGATAGGTATAGTGGCGTAACTTGACTAAATGCCACCAGGGTTGTACATGCCCCTCCCCCACCCCAACACACATCATTTATATAATGTTATAAATAAACCCCAAAGTCCTGGATGAGGCGGTCATCACCTCTGCACCCTCACTAGGTCGGCCGCTGAAAACATAATGTTCTGGTAGAAACATTGAGTTATTTTAAGAAGTAATATATACTAGAATATGCACCAGGTGTACTAGTTTTTTTTCAAAGTGGCCCGTTGTGCTACCATTAAGACCAGTGAGCAGTCTCACCAATTCTTAGAATTAACTTAACCAGACCTGCACATTTGTTAACGCCAACCTCAGACCAAAGGGCTTATACTTGATCATCATGATGATGATCTTTCATGGTGTAGTATAACAACTGGGAGAAAATCAATGCAAGGGAAAATGTAACTATAATTATCTGTAATTTATTTTCCTTCCAGGATCAGTTTCCCAATCACTTAATTGACTTGGAGCAAAATTCCAACAAATAATTGGGCAGATTATAATTTCAACTGAAATGCCAATCCCTACAGCAGTTAAGACCAATTATCATGATTAGCCTATTCTTAATTTGCCTTACCCTTTTTGCTCCTTTAAGTTTAAGGAAGTTTACAGAAATTTTTTTTTTTTTTGTTACGCATCTCATGTTATGTATGAAAAAAATCAAATGTTTATTGATTTGAGTCATATAATTATAATACCGGGTACCTAAACAAACAAAAAAAATCACAGGACTTCCTCTTTTAGTAGAAATGTCTGATGTAAACATTGATTTAGTGTCAGTACTAAGAGGTTGAAATTGCAATATACAATCCATATAATGCTATTAAATTGAACTCCTATTCCTGGATGAAATACTAATTCACCTACACTACAAGATGCCTGAGAGTTGTTCATTATAATTTAAATTTAAGCCTTTTCTCAGCCTTTGTATAAAAAGATCACATAGGTAATTTAAAATGTTCTAACATCTAATAATCATGATGGCAATTACTCTCCTTAGTGTAACTAGTACTTAAAACTTATGTCCGCAAAATATCTCAAATGAGGCAGTGACATAAAAAGTGAAGGCTAGCGTAGAATAAAACTTGTGTTAAACTTAGTACAATTTGAAGTGTGTGACGAAAATTCGATGTATTCATGGAATAACCATCACTGTTCAAAGGCTTATTACATGCTCTCCATAAAATTCAATGCCTGGCTTTATGATGTCTGAGATAAAAATATCCACAACATTTAATGTGTTCAACACAAGCAATTCTCCGTATTCCACACAACCACTTGGACTAGTGACTTATGCTCAATATCTGTTGGCCCAAGAAGTTATTCTCTACTCAAACCTGATCATTTCCATATTTGGCATCTGCACTAACACTGTCAATCTCATAACTTTTCACAGTGTTGGAGTAAAAGACAGTGCTCCAAATATCTCTTTTTTCGCTATCACAATATCCGACATGCTGTACGTGCTACTTGTGTGTGCTGCTATGATCACAAGACTCCTCAGCTATGTCAATAGTTCCATAGATTTCCCATTGACAATGTTTGCTTATTTTCTACTCCTCTACTCTGTGATGGTCAACAATGCAACATCAGGTATGACTGTGTATTTGGCTATTCAGAAGTGTTGTTGTGTGGCACTGCCCCTACATTTCAAGAATACATTCACACCAAGCCGAACTACACTCAGCTTATTTCTCATTGCTGCGTCCATCACGGTTCTCCACACACCAAGCTTAACTTTACATAAAATTGGAAGACAATGGGACACCCTGACAAATGGTAGCAAATTGATGGCATGGATAGCCCCCATTAGTAATGAAATGACACTGCTAGATAATGTATTCTTATACAACATTCTACCCTTGGGATATCAATTTACTGTCATATTGAGTGTTATTGTTATGACAATCAAACTGAAGGAAGCTTTGAAGTTTCGGAGTACCCTTTCAACAGATAAGGAAGTACCCTATAACCAATTATCAGGAAAGGAACTTCAAGTTGTGAAATCCGTAACACTTGTTACAATAATGTTCATTATTTGCCATTTTCCAATATTGCTTTTTACTTATGTTCGCTTCTTTGAACCAGAACTCGATAATTTGAAAAAATATGCCTATATATATGTCATTGCTAATAACCTAAGAATAACATTACAGCTCATTTGTGCATCAACAAATTTTTTTATCTATGTACATTTCAACTCTAGTTTTCGCAGGCATGCTCTAATAATGTGTTGTACCGTATCAAAAAAGTTATTAAAAAATTAACTCTATTTTAATCATTTGTTTCACATATATAAAAGAAAAAAAAACGTTTGTGCTATACAAAATTTCTTGTCATGTGCATTTTTTTAAAAACAAATTTTGTAAATTAAAGTAAAAAAGAAACTGTTAAGTAAACCTTTAATTTAATAATACTTAATAATACTAATACTCATCACATCTATTCAAACTATATGTTAGGTGAAGAGAAGAAACTTACCCCTGTTGTCTTCACTTTAACTGGACCTTTGAACTCATGGTTGCAGTCTGAGATACCCATACCCATGCCAACACCAACACCCAAAAGAACAGGCCAGGGCTTCCCTTAGAGATAGGATTAAAACAACATTTAAACTTTGGTAGCAAAGAATATTTGATGTGTTTTTTTAGCTCCGTAGTGTTATTTTAAAAATGTGTCTATCTAAAATATTGCTTGTCCGCAAAATATTTCTCTGTAAATTTTATTTTTGAGCTGGCAACCCTTCTCCAATTCTATATCAAATATGTGGGGTTTTTTTGGCGTAAAGGTGTGTTTTCAATACTAATACACATATGAGAATATTCCATGTACATAATTTTCCAGCCAGAACTGATAAGATACTTACGTTTAAATAGCAATGCAGAAAACACAATTCCAACACCAACACCACCAACTAGATAGAAAAATAAAACAATTTTCATTCCATAATGTAATTTATTTTATTTAAGAAGGCAATGGTTTGTGAATTTTATTTTATAAGAACAGAACCAATGAATGTGTACAATTTTGAATTGTGCAGTAGTTAATAAATAGTGACCATATGAATTGTAAACACTATTGGGGTTCTTTTTAAATTTATTTTCCAACAATGGTAATTAGGAGGTGCACAAATTTATTTTTTTTTAAATTAAGTCATCTTGACTATTCTTAATATTAGGTAGTTCTAGTGTTTCCTTTTTCATTTCAACTATGGCAATTCTCTATCTGTAACAGTCAGGATTGTTGCTGTTATCACTGTTATGTTTTTACATCTGTTGATTTTTAACCTTTATAAAAAAATTTAACACTTTAATAAACATGTATTTTTTTGTAGGAATTCTAATAAACTTTCTGTACAAGCTAGTTTGTCAACTAGTTAGAAATAGAATTTGGTCAAGTGTTGCATTATCAAAGTTATAAGCACAAAATAACTGATAAAAATTACAGATTGATTTCTTAATAGTTGTTAGAGGATCTGAATTGTTGAGTAGACCATTGTGTATATTTAAAATTTGATGGTTTACTAACTCTAGAATAACTAAAGGAAGCATTTTTTATTATTTTATTTGTGTATGATTCAGAAGGTTCAGAGATAACTTTATAATTTTTTTTACCAATAACAAATACCGGGTCCTCGATTAATTGGATGACAAATTTATCAAAACAGTAATGCAGAGTGATATCTTGTCAGCTAAAAACTGGTTACAACTAGAGTAGCACCGGTAAGTTAATTGGCCTCTCTACCTCAGCTAATGTTGATGGCTGATTATTGTATTTTATTTTCAAAATGTCTATTGTAAATTGACATTTCGTTGTAATTTATTATACGATTTCAAAATTAATCAGATTTATAGGTAGAATGGGGAGGGGGGGGGGGGGGGGGGGGGGGGGGGGGGGGGGGGGTGTGTTTTAAGGTTAAAGAACTATCATGACTGGATGAAAAAATGGATATGAGCAGCAACCTGATGATTTGCAAACATTATAACCTTATGCATAGACCAGGAACTTCACATCTGACTGCCAATATGAAATCCAAATCCTCCCTCCTCAGCAGAGTAACATAAAAACAACCAGTGATGTGGCTAGGCCTGTGCCATCAAATAGTCAGCCACTTACATCAAAGGCAATGTCAGCACAATAGCTGACTGACAAAGCAGCGCCAAGGAAAGTCTTAATCTAAGTACCCCTCAGATTTAATTCTAACACTAATAATAATTTGGTATAGCCATTATTCAAGCGGCTGTGAATGGCTGCCCATGACAACGTTTTGCACACTGCAAATTATGATCATTTATTCGAGGTTCATTCTAAAACACAAGATATCAAATATTTTTATGTAAATAGGGGCAATAATTAAATATTTCCTAAGTATTGGCATATTCCACCATTTTAAAGGGGGCATGGCCCACACCTGGGTCGAAATTAGGCTGAGTGACCTTATGGTAATGAAGGTTACATGGACAAGCGTAATGAACCTCAGACACAACCTAAATCAATGAAGATTGAATTGGCACACATACAATCAATATATAATGCTTTGCAGAATTTAATATGAAAGACAAGATATCTACATTTCTTCAAAAATTTTTGAGGGAAAGATGCCTTATATACACCTATGAATTTCTAAAACTAAGGTTGATCAAACAAGGAAAAACAGACTATTGGAATGTAGGTAAAATGTCCCCTATTGTGAACATGTGGAAGAATACCACAATTTTAGGGACAAAATAGCCCTTTTATTGATGGAAAAGCACCAACCCTCCAAAAAATAAAAACTTTGATTCTTCTGTGCCGACACCCATTTCCCTTACAAACTTGCTTTACCAAAGTACCTAATTAAAGGCCGCCACATCTTGTTCAAGTTAAAACACATGATAATCGGCTCATAGCTTACATTTACAGACCTGTTTACCCACAAACTCTTAAAATATCATCACAAAATCATTCAATACATTATCTTAATTGTTACAAAATAAACACACATTATATATAATGTGTACACAAAATCGTACATTGTACGCCAAAATCGTAAGAGTACACAGGTCTGCATTTAACCCACGAACTTTCATCTGCCGATTTTCTCTTCTCATACTGTGTCGGCCAACAAAATCGGCTGATAAAAATTGCATTGAAAGAATAAGTTCCAGTCCAATATTTTACACCAAATAAAACTACTTCCTTTGCTTAATAAATGAACTTTTATTTTTCGCTCTTCAACCAAGATGGCGGCCAAAATCTAGTGCAGAAAGCGTGTTATGAAACGACTGGGGAGGGGAGACCCCTCCCCAGACCCCCCTTCCCCCCCCCACTTTCAATACCAAAATCCAAAACATAATCTGGGAATATGTTAACAACCGGTTGGAACAAGATTTCATGTGAATAATTAACAAAGTTTATAAGAAAAGTTAAATTTAAAGTTTTTATGTTTTTAATATTCTTACTAAGAGTAGTGTGGGAATTAGTTCGAAATATTAATGAAAATAGAGAAATTAATTTTCTTGTAGGGTACTTTAAAATTATGCGTACATAGAAAGGAGTGCTTTAACGTTACGTCACTTGTTGTCTTCTTTGATGTGCTCTCTGGGTGATGTGCGCTCTGAGTGTCCGGCGGTAAGTTCAAAATTTGTTATTGTTTTTCATCTACAATTTGGTTTTTTGAAAGATAAATTTGGGATTTGGGGTTGGAGTTAGGGATGAAAACCCAACTTACAGTTTCATGAAATACACTTTTACACACTTTATTGCAGGTTCCAAATAAAAAAATGTGCACAAATGATGGGAGCACAACTGCAGGCATTAGGCCAACATGTTGAAAAGATGGTGGCGCAAATAAAATATGATAATTAGCCAACCAATGATAATTCATAATTTAAAATTATAAATAATCAACCAATTAAAAATTTAATACAAAACACGTCATCAGCACTCTGACAATCAAATAAGTAGTTGATAAAATGCATTCTCCCCAACCATCCCCTTTAGTAAGAATATTAAAAACATAAAATTTAACTTTTCTTATAAACATAAAATTTAACTTTTCTTATAAACATAAAATTTAACTTTTCTTATAAACATAAAATTTAACTTTTCTTATAAACTTCGTTAATTATTCACATGAAATCTTGTTCCAACCAGTTGTTAACATATTCCTTCGCCGCCGCACAAATATTTAATAAACACCCAAATGACTTATAATGACATCATGGGCATGCCGACACTTCATCCAATGAAAATAAACAATTAAATAAACAAAGGGGAAAGACTCCTGCACATTATTGAGTAAAAGCCGCCATGGGCACTGTTCTCAGGAATATTTTGATAAATTCAAATGAGAAAAAAAAAAATGTTCAGCCTAGTAAAACTTAATTATTAATTCGCATCTGAGAATTGATCCTAATTTCCATTTGTGGTATCAGCTTTAACCACAAGACCAATGGAAACCAATGGTCAATGGTAATTTTTTTGCCTCAGTGTATTAAAAGGTCCATGGTTTTCCTAGGCATGTACACCAGCGGTAAACCGCAGTGTACTATCACAGGCCTAGGTCCATAGACGCATAATAAAGAAATGGTTTTGAGTGAGTAATTTTTATTTATAATTAATAATTACATTGCATGCAGAGAGAAAAAAAAACTACTTACCTTTTTATAAGTATAAAAATTTATTTAAAATGTAACACAAACATTTAATTAGTTCAAATCCAATAAACAAGTTTTTTTTTTTTTCTTTGTTAGTATCGGTATTGATTTTTCCATTTTTTCTGTTCACATTTTTCATAACATACCCTTAAATAAAAAAATTTTAAATAGAAAGTACTGATGTTATTTTAAAGTTTTTTTGTTCATTGTGTTGTATATTGCATTAAGAATGTCTCCTGAAAATTTGGCAGTATTATCTTTTAAAATAAAAAAGTTTCCGGCAAAATAAGGCAGAAATTTGGAAAGTGGGTCACACGTTTTCACAGTTAAATACAAAGGACAAAGATAAAAAAAGAGGGTTTTAAAAAATCACTTTAAAAAAATCATAACTCCACTTCTATGAAAGATAGAAAGATGAAATTGGTGTTGTTGTAAAGCTTATAGCTAGCCCTTTAAAATGATGTATCATTCATGGCAATTGGACAATATTTAAATTTTGTGTCAAAGTACCTAGCATAGATGATGCCATAGTTCTGCTAGGTACACCGCCAGTACGCAGCACTACATTTCAATTATTCTATATCGTATTATTTTAAGGTTATTTATACCCGTACCGAATTTCATTAGAGCATTGTACAAACAGCGGTCGATCTTTTGTCCGTAGACATCCTCTGACCTTTTGCTATTGCCATTGGAGCTCGCCATTTTGTATTGTTGCAGTTAGTTATAAGTTGATCTAAAATCATAGAACATGGTACAGCTTGTAGCTACACAAAACAATATATTGACTTTCTAACAAGGCAGCATGAACAATAAAAATTTGATAGATATTAAAAATTCATTAGGTGAATGCATTAAGTACATAAACATGTTTTATAATTTTTGAATTAGCGAAAAATAGTATAAAAATTTCTTTACCTAAATTTAATCTCTGTATTTCATGTTTTGTTTTTGTAATTTTTAAAGTCTTTTTTTTTAACTCCCACCGATTCCCGGAAAAGCATAACACAATATCAACAATATGGCTGACAGGAAAATTACGAACGGTTTCATTGACAAAAATGATGCCAACATAACAGAAGTACTGGATGATGATAAGCCAGCCGTATTAAAAGATTTTGATGGAGCCACCCTAGAAATTAGTTCCAATGACATTCAGGGTACAGATGTCGTTAATACCAATATTCTCACCGAAGTTGACATTGTTCAACCAAGAACTGCAATTGGAAAGAACAACTCAAGTACGGGCTCTTCTACAAATCAAGGCTTTTCTAGAGACAGGCCTGGTAGTGTTATTGGAAGAGCCAGTGTCAGATCGGGAAGCAGTCGTACATCAACTCGACCTAATGTGGTTCAAAGTGATGTATCTGCACGTTCCTACTACTGTTATAAAGTGAGGGACATAATTGACATATTATTATGTATATTATAGATACTTCGATGAAACAAGGGAGACTACTATTTTTTTTGTATCGGAAATGGCTGTCGGCGCCGAAAAATCCGAGTTTTTAATTTTCCGATGTGTGTGTCTATTTATTATTAAATTAGTTCTTTCCACATATATTTGAGTTCCGTTTCCGGCCTTATAATTTGGAAGACATCTTGGCCTACATTTCTAGCCAGCTATTTTGCTTTTTTCAATCGACCTTTATTTTGAAAATCTTTGGTATATATAAGGCATCTTCGCATACAAAATTTTTTGTGAAATAATAAGATAAGGTCCTTTTTGATTAAATCTGTATGAGCATTAGATATTGATCTATATCTGTGCCAAGTTTCATTGATGTAGGTCGTGTCTCACGTTTGTTACACTTGTCACAGTGACCCATATCACCATAAGGTGGCTCAGCCTAATTTCGACATGGCGTGGGCCACGCCCCCTTTTTAATGGCGGAAGTTGCCGATACTTAGGAAATATTTAATTATTACCACTATATACATCAAAATATTTTATATTTTGTGTTTCAGAATGCATTTTGAAGACATTTAAACTGGAAATGTTTTAATTTGAGCTTTAAAAACCCTGCAGAGTCCATATTATAAATGATCAGAATTTTCCCTGTGCAACACGTTGTCATTGGCAACCATTCACAGCCACTTGCATAACGGCTACGTCGTAGTACTATCTCAGAGTTTCATTCATAAGAGTTTGCCGTGTGCAAAAGCTATTAAACCATTGGTCAGGGAAAGCTTTTATTAATTATTCATGTGCCAAAGTTGAAAGTTTAAAATAAGTCGACCCTAAACAGTATTTTAGTGATAGGGAATGCGTTGCCTTATATAAACTATATAGTCATTGCGCATGACGCGATCAGTGGAATGAGGTCACAGAATGTGGAGATGAAGTCCATGTTAAAAAATGACAAACCAAGTCGTACTTTAAAAATTCATAACTTTAAAACTACAACAGCTAAAAATATGATTTTGGTGTTATAATTCTGTTTAAAATTAGCTCTATTCAACTGTGCCATTGGTTTATTTTTAAAAAATGTTTACATTTTTTACCAAAGTATCTAGTATATTATAATTATAGATTTATTGTTCCTATATATTATGTAGCATTCATTATAATATATTATATATATACTATATAGCTAGGCCTAGGCACTTCTATTGTAAAGCATGAGAGACTAATTCAAAGTTTTCATGGGAAGTTGAAGTTGGTGCACAAGACTCTGAGTTTTTAATATTTGAACGTTGTTGCTTTTTCATTCGTGAAAGTAAACGGCAGGACTATTTTTTCATAAAATTGTGATATTCATCCACACATTTACACAGTAGTCAACAACTTTGTCTAAATTTCCATTGTAATTTTTTGCGTTTTAATCGATCCCAATATTACAAATTTTTTTGATATATATATATATATATATAAGGCATGTTTCCCTCAAAAATGTTTGATGAAATTAAAATAATATGTCTTTCACATTGAATACTGAAAAGCATTCTCTTTTGTATATGAATATATATGTTTGCCAGTTCTCATTGATGTCGGTTGTGTCCGAGGTTTCTTATTCTCATACCAGTAACCAATATCATAAGGTCACCAGTCTGGTGTCACCGGCAACAAAGATGGCAACCATGTAAAAAAAAAAGTAGTGCAAAAACACGATAGAGCGATGGGTAACATCAAGCAAACAATTAACATGATTAGGTCTATAAGTAGCTACTTTGATACTTCTGCGCAGGTTGAAAAATGATGATAAAACTTGTGTTAGGCCTTCTATAAGGGCTTTCCTATCACTTCAACTAAATGCGTTCTTTGTCATTGTTGTTTATAAATTATTGATTTATTCATCAGTGACATTGAAACTTTCGTGTTCCGGTTACCCTACTGAATTTTAGTCTTAATTTGGGTTAGTGATAAGGCTGGGGATGTGTTCCACAGTAATATAAATATAAGTCATTGAGGTTTCCCATAGTGAACTTCCAGCTATACCTACATATTCAAAAGATTTCAATTTTAGCTGTTATTTGTTTGATGCTAGTTTTTTTCTCTCCTTTTTTATGTATGTTTTGAAAGTGGGGGGGAGGCATTCTGGGGAAGGGTCTCAGAGTTGGACAGGTACTGATGATCAACTCTTCCACCTCAGCCAGAGGATTCTAAATGGCTTCTATGATAGAGTGTGGAAGAAAGACTTACTTTTGAAGTTAAACAATACATGGATTCATGGCAAGCTGTACAATTGGTTGAACATCTTTCTTACTGATGGTACTATTAAAAAAAAAATAACTTAATGCAACCTCATCAAACTGTGTCCTGAAAGAAGGGATCCTACAAGGTTCATCACTGTGTTGTACCCTATTCCTAATGTTCAATAATGACCTTCTGGACGAGCTACAGGTGGAGAAGGCACTCTACACAGATGACCGTGTGATGTGGCATACTTGATTACACACAGGTGTAAGTGTAAGCGCAGGGCACCTTAAAAAAGACTTGATTAGACTCAGTATATACTGTGAATAGTGGAAACTAAAAGTAAACAACCCCAAGACACTATACTAGTCTTCATTAGAAGCCATAAGGGAGCCTAGCAGAACATTACACTTTCCCTACATGGCACCATACTCCAAAAAGAAAACAACCAAGCACTCTAGGTGTCCAGTTAGATAGGCAACTCAGTTTAATTAAGCATGTTAAAAACTATAAAGAAGTTCCTTAAGACAGCTAAATCTTGCTAAGAAGCTGGCCAGTGCCTCATGACTACACTGCACCAGTTGTACATAGGATATGAGTGATCAGTGATGCAATACAGCTTTGCAATCCAGTTAATTTTCAGCAAGACAGTACAGAACTCTCTAGAAATAGCATACATTAATGTTCCTAGCATACATTAATGACCTACCCGAGAAACTGACATCACAGGCAAGACTGTTCGCAGATGACACAGCAGTGTATAGGACGATCGCCAACAGATCTGACCAGGACCAGCTACAGCAGGATCTCAATCTGTTAGCTGAGTGGGAGATGAGCTGGGACATGGAATTTCGCCCTGCCAAGTGCCAGACACTATCAGTCTCTAGAAGTTGTACTCCTCTACACTACCAATACGAACTGCACGGCCATATACTTGAGCAAGTTTCCTCCGTAAAGTACCTGGGTGTTACCATTCAAAGAGAGGTCCGCTGGGACGAGCATATTAACAATGTATGTAACCAAGCAAACAAGACCCTAGGGTTCTTAAGGCGAAATCTAAAGATTGACAACTCCTGTGTGAAAGAAAGAGCATATAAAGCCTTTATCCGTCCGATTTTAGATTATGCATCTTCATTCTGGGACCCATTTACCCAGAAGAGCATTGACAGCTTGGAGGCGGTCCAGCGACAAGCAGCACGCTTTGTCCTAAACCGCTACAGGAATACCTCTAGTGTTGGCAGCATGCTAGAAACCATTGGAGAAACGACGACGACAATCCAGGCTCTACCTGATGTACAAGATAAATAATGGGCTGGTCCACTGTTCCAGTAAACAGAAACTCGTCCCTCTCCCCCATAGACAGCGATGAGGCCATGACAGGCAATTCAGGCTCATACCAGTAAGAAGCCAGTATAGGAGCTGCTCATTCCTGCCCAAGACAATCAGGGACTGGAACAATCTTTCAAAAGGAACGGTTGAGGCGACAACACTAGACACATTTGTGTCTATTGCCTCAAGCCTTCAAACCCCTAGTGCATGATTTCCTCAACACCAGTAACAGAAACATTGCAAATCCCATCTACATGCATAGGAGCCAAAATGATCAATAAATTGAACCTTGGGCCCTTAAGATATAGAAGAAGAAGAAGAAACACCAGGCAGTCCACTTCATCTCAGGAGGTCTAAGAGCTGCCCCAACATCAGCATGTGAAATATATACTAATGGGCAGTAATTATGAAGCAGAAGTGACTTTTTCAAGTGATATTATATTCTCCAATTGCAAATCAATACATAAGGCAGCAGAAAATCAAGATCTTACAACGGTAAAATCACTACTTCTGAAATTAAACACCTGCTTTGAAACCTATACAGTCAACGTAACTTGAGAAAGGGTATCAGGACACCATAATATATCACAAATGAAATAGCTGACTACTAGCAAACCAGGGATCATCTAAGGAACAGCTAAACATACCTAGATCACTCAACACTGCGAACCAGATCATCGGAGATAACAAAAAAGAATTATGGTTAAATGTGTGGGCTCTAGGTTCAACAGGAAGTTGTGTTTTCACACACATGCTCATCCCATTTGCTAAAGATCCAATTAAGCCGCCGCCAAGGACATGAACATGTCATAATCTTTCCCCTGGTCACAGAATACTAAATCACCAATGTGCCCCCTCTGCAAACATCCAAAGGAAACAGTAACAAATCACCTCTTCCTCTGCCCAGCACTTCAAGACTTACTCCTGAACTATCTATAAAAAATTAAAAAAACGAACACCCAGTACACCAACAAAGAACATCTGCGGAGAGTGTGTAAATTCTTCACCATGGCTGCAGGGATAAGGGCAAATGGCTATTGGATTTGAGTGATGATGATTGTATTATCAACACAGATAAAGGGCAAGAATGCTCCTCAATGAGTCGTCAATTAAAATATTTAGATCTTTTTGGGATATTGAAATGATATTTTCCTTTTCATTACAAGTAAATTTAAAAAAAAAAAAAAAAGATTTTTATTCTTGTATATAGAGATTTTTTAAAAACTAAATTCTTCATGAACAAAAGTAAATTTAAAAAAAAACAACAACAGTTTAGCATGTTTATATTTTCCCAGGACAGCCACTTTGAAAAAGCAGTGAATACTGTTAAAAGTATAATCAAGCCGGATCTAGATGGAGAGTTAAAATCATCCTGGCTGCTTACAGAGTACGCTCTTTTAAATTATTTTTTAATTAATTATTGATTTCATGTGAAAGAATTTCTAATTTTTAAATTAGTGAGGGAGCGAGAGAAGGCAGCGTGACCTATGTTTCAATTAATTTTGGAAGATAGAAATGTCTGACCATAGTTATATAGCAGAGTTTTGACAATTATTAATTCCATCCTTTTGAATTATTTTGTACATATTTTAATTTCTAATATCATCCATAAAAGTATTTAAATAATGTTCAACAGAAACAAACAAATTAATTTTAAACGAAATTTTTTGCATTGCACAATTCATTGCTACAAGTTGCTTAAGCAATCAGTCATGTATTTATGTTTTTTGTTTATTTTCTGAAGGATTGACCACTGGGACTTTGAGCGAGAGAAGATAATTTTGCTTACAGAGAACTCAATGTTTGTTGTGAAGTATAACTTCATCAATGAGACACTTTATGAATATCGTCGCATCATGCTTCACATTATCAACTCCATCTATATTGGCGACTTTCAATATCCCAATGCATCATTGATGCCGTAAGTCAGCTAAATTTGTAACTTTTAGCTTCAAATCCTCAATAAAATCTGTTCTCTGAAACAATCGATTGACTAATTATAATTTTTTTTTTAAACTGCTATGGTGGGTTGTTTTTTTTTTGTGGCTTTTTTTGTACCGGGTATTTAAATATTTTTTCACTCATGGCTCTAAATTGCATTTTAAAAACTTGTCATTTTGATTATTTTATTTTCATTAAAATTAATAGATAATATTTATTAAATTTCAATTCAACGTAATTGTATTTAAAAGTGTTTTGAATATTTCAATTTTATGTACTTTATGTATTTTATTATTGTTAAATATATTTGTATGATGAATGAGACTTTATTATCAATCATCAATCAAATGAAATTCATTAAACTCTTATGCTGATGTAGAGGAAAATCAGGAAATTTATGTATAATAATTATCACATAACATCATACATGGTACGATGATTAGGAAAGTAAAAATGTAGCTCACACACACATTAAGTGTCCATACAAATACAACATTAGAATGACTGTAACATCAGTCAGAAGATTACCCCTCTAAATCATTAGTGTTCCATTGAGAAATAGACATTTTGAAAGGAATAAGAGCATTATTGATATATGAGACAATTAATAACTGAGGATAAATCAACAAGTCTATGTGAAAATTTAAATAGAGAGTAAAAGATTTCTTTTCAGAAAAAAAAAAAGAAAAATCATCCCACTTAATTTTTGCTGATCATCCCCACATGGATCTAAATGATCGGTTGCCGTGACCATAGCTAAGAATCTTACCCACCTAAGAGTGCAATAACAAGGTTTTCTTATAAAGCAATGTAACTTATGAGAGTAGCAGTTATATTGGAACATTCGAGAAAAAAACATCAAATAAATTGGATCATTCGAGAAAAAAAACATGAACCATCAGATAACTAATGCATTTTTTTTTAAATACATGTTTATGGCCAGAAAGTTAGTGTAGGTGTTATTTTATAATAATAGGTCCTCTCATAAAAAGAAAATTTTTGTGTCATAGGGATCGCAAACATGGTGGCATCCAGATACGCTGGGACAGGGGTGAACAGTTGACTTTTGGTCAGAAGTGGAATCCTTGGTGCTCAGACATACCCTGGGTCACCTTGTCTCATCACCCTCTTATATACAACAGGAAAGAAAATGAAACAGTGACTTACAATGTGGATGAGTTTTTCGAGTCATTGGTTACTGCGATTAGCAAGGTAAATACATTTTTAAAGTTCTCTGAGGGCCAATTCTTTAACTCATTGTTCACAAATGATTAGAAAAATTTCACAGATAATTTTTTTTAAATATTAGCTACCATTTTTGCTGTTACTGGTATACCAAAAATCTATGCTGATCGTCATGTTGAAAAACTCTTATTGTTGGTGCATTGTACTTTTATGCCATCATACACTGTGAAAAATCAAAATTTGAAGGGAAAAAATCTGATGCATATTACTTTAGTTTAGTGGGGATTAGCTTTCAGGGATGAAGTAATATAGTTGAAATATGTTTTCTGCAATGGTGATGGTATCCATGAACATCTCTGCTGCACTGCTATTGCTTTACTGTATATCTATATATATAGACTGGCGTTGGGTGGGTTTAAAGTGTTAAGATAGATAAACGGAGGAATAGATTTACGTCGATTATAATTTAACAGGCAGTATGATATTTTATGTTGGTCTGGCATTGTCAGCATCGTAAGGTACCAGTGCAGCCCCTACTTTAGTTCTTAGAAATAGTTTTTTGAAACTTCGAAATGTATTTGTTAATACTGGTATAAAAAAAAATTCATTTCAGAATTTAAAAGTGGTTTGGGATATTTAAAAAAAAAAAAAAAATCAACAATATACAGAAATTTTTTTTTTAAATTTTCGAGTTGCATTTGTGGACTGGCAATTGTCATGCAATAAAGCTGTATACATGATTTTACTGTTTTATAATTGCAGGTTTTCACAGAGAAACGCCCAGGTGAGAAACTAAGAGTTGTTGAAGGCCCTGTTTTGATTGAGAGCTATGCAAGTCCAGCATCACTTGTCTTCAATCAGGGGGGCATTGGTTTTTTCAGAGACAGAAATGGTGTTAGTTTTTGATGAGCTCAGATATGGCCCTAACGAGCAAGTTGATGTGATATTGAATCTTTTATTTATCCCTTGAAAAGTACCAGAGAGTTGCAGGTATTAGATTGAATGGACTTGTCTGCTGATGATGACCAAGAAGACAACAGCTGTTATTAACCCTTTACAGTCCAAGCCTATTCAGTTTTGTCTACTCCCAGCGCCCATGCAAAGGGAGATAACTCCATTTTAAATGAAGGTTCTTTATCTAATTAATTTACAGATAATAAACTAGAAGCAAGAAAATACAATAAAAAAAAATACCTAAATACAAATAAATGATTTAAGCAAAAGTTAAACATTAAAAAAGTTTCAGGGAACCTGCCAATTTTATTTGTGAAACATTCCCAGACCACTCATGATCTTGCTGATCAGTTGGAGTGGAATTGATAGGTCCGTTGTCATCGATGTCTCTACTATTACTATTATCTTCTTCACTTGAATCACTATTACTAGTAGCATCATTTAAATTAATGTCTCTATCGGATTCTTCACTATCGCTGCAAGACTCATGAAATGGTGAAGCTTCATTAGGCCTAAGTTCTTTCAAAATTGTATCCAAGGCTTGGAAAGCCATTTTTTACAGCAAAAAAATCGCAACTTTTTTTTAAAAAATCGTAGAAAATTAGCCCCTAAACAAACCGCGATCAAACTAGTATCAAAATAAATGCCAACAACCAGGCTTTCTTCCAGTAGAACTATAAATCAGCGCATTTCGGGCGCATCGAACTGTAAAGGGTTAAGAAGGGCCAAAAATGTGTCACAGGCCAACCCACCATTGCTAAATGTTTGACACCTTTGTATAGCAGATTCAACACCTTTGTATAGCAGATTTTCTTCTTTTCTTTTTTTATATCCCACCTTATCAGTTTTAATTTTCATTATGCAAAAGTTATAAAAATTGTTTTGTTTTACCCAGCCTTAAATCATAATAAATACGGTATCCATTATTCTAAGCCTCCTCCAAATTTTAAAATAGAAGCATAATTTAATCCTTAATTGTAATCTTGATGTTTTATAATATATTTAAAACGTATGCTGTGATGTAGTTTTACAACATTGTTTTAATCAACGGCAGTGTCATGACTTTAAAAAAAAATCTTGATGATAAGATGTCACAATTTATTTATGTATTTATTTTCTTGGCCATCTGTTGAACATATCAACATATATATGTTAAACCTTGTTAGCATTAGGTCTAAGGAATACTATTTATTTAAAATAAAACCTAATTTATTGGGTGATCTTGCATGTGGAGACCATTATTTTCATGGCCTGTGTAAATTGATGACATTTTAACAGTACGTCAGGTTCACCTTGCATGCAGCTTTACAATAACCATTGTATGAGGAGGTTCTTTAAAGTTACTCTCAAACCCCCCCCCCCCCCCC
>CAXITT010000023.1:330539-372995 GCA_964033795.1 Lymnaea stagnalis | reverse complement strand
TTTTTTTTTTTTTTTTTTTTTTTTTTTTTTTCTTTTTTCTCATTTTGTGCTTTTTTTTTTTTTTTTCTTTTTTTTTTTGCATTTGTATCCTGTCATGGTGGGTTTTATTTGCATTTGTAACTTGAGGTGTGCTTTATCTGTAATTTGTCGTGTTGGGTTTATAAGGTATTTGCAAACATAAGTGTTGATTGAATGACTGTATTAAACAAAAATATCTCTCATGACCAATGTATTTTTTTTGATGTTATTGTACACTTTTATTCCAAGGAATCCATTATAGTTATTGTATCATATTGAAATGCTATATACCGTTTATTTGATGTGAATATCATGTCTTAGAAAGTGGGTTGACCATTGTCAAATATAAAGCGTTTTAAAGCTTAGGCCCTAACCATATTTAAATTTTGCTGTCCTATTATTTGGAAAATTGTTTAGCATTGTTAAACTAGCTAAATTTTATTTATTATCTTGTACCAGGATGATAGCTTGATGATTATTTTTAAGAATGTTAAATTACAGCCCTAAAACTATATATTCAAGGGAGACAGAGGCCTGTAACATGCAAGCTTTAGAATATTATTATATTCATATTTAACTGAAAGAACTTTTTTTTTTAAATTGACGCAATTAGAAAAAAATGAGAAAAACTAGATGACTTATCCAAATAAATTTACTTCTGAGGCCCTGTATTAAAAAAAAGAAAAGAAATTGAGTTGATTTCTGTCGCTGTGTTGTGAAACCATAAAATTCAGTTATTGTCTTGATTTTTAATAAACGTGGAGAAAGAACATCTCATCTTGTAGCCTCGGGGGCCTATTGAAATGTTAGTTGTTAATTGTTACTACAGTTTTTTTTTCAAGACTTAACTCAATTATTTAGCTTCCACAATTCCAGTTATGTTTTGAACCGGTAATATTTTGTTTAGATGATATTATATTATTTGGAACTATGGTTTAAAATATTCAGTCACAGCAAAGTCCTATTAGTTAGAGAGCCATCGTGACAAAAAATATTTTTGTTTTATTAATTGGATAAACAAATATGAAACTTTTGCATTAGAATTTTAAAAATACGCAGGAAAATATACCATCCGGTGATAGAAAATAATGGATGGTGAACCGTACAAACCAAGAGTATATTGTCGCAACAATTTAAAAAGGCAGACTGCGCTGGACGGGGCACCTTGAGAGTATGCTGTATTGTAGAGCAGCCAAAGTGAACCATAGACAGAAATCTAGGGCTCACCACCAAGACTGAGATGGATTTACAATGTATAAAAGGACTTACATCAGCTTGGGGGGGGCCCACACACAGAGGTGGAAAGCCATGGATCAACCCGAATGGGAGGATGTGGTAGAGCAGGCCAGGATCCTTCTTGCTCGGTAGTGCTACTGATGATGCTGAGTTGTAAGTGTAAGAGTAAAAAAATCTTTTGACATTTTTCAGGTTTACTGAAATTCAGATGTGACTTACGTAAATGTTTTAATTACCAGTATTATCATCAAATGATGTAGTTTAAACAAATAACCAAAGAAATCCCTATTTGCAAAAATAAAATGTTTATTTTTTAACCCCAACTTAAACCCTAACCCTAATTTTTAAAAATTTGGAATACAGCATCCAGTTTGTACTAAGGCTTAAGATAGGCTGACTTTGCTATTTTACACCCACAAAAAAAGAAGATGGGTATGGAGAAAAAAGAAAATATAAATACCGGTGACAATAAAAAAATTATGTAGAAAGTCCCAGCATCCAAAATTTGTTTCTTAAATTTGACTCTTAAGTGACCTTTTGAAATATATTTTAAATTATTATGCAGACTTTTTTGTTGTGGTTGGCAAGGTGACTTTTACTATTGTTGCGCATCAGATTGTCCATGAAATCATAGAATCTCTGAACGAGTATAAAATTTCTGTTTCTAATTTGAATGAAATATTTTGTTCATTATATTTTGATGCATTGTTTTGATTTCAAGTATTTTTTTGCTTATGTATTGCATTGTTAACAGACAGGAAAAGAATAATTCAATTTACCATTTTTGATGATTTAAAAAAAAGAAAAAAAAAAAAATGCTAATTATTAAGCTATTATCCAGTTTATGGTGTGAGATTTAAAATGTTAATTGTTGTGCTTAATCCTGACTTTATAGCTAATGGTGTTTTCTTATTTGCTATTAAGTTTTGGATTAGAGGCCGACCGAAAGTGATTTTCTGATTTTGGCCGAAGCCGAAAATAAGCCGAAAGTTTAAAATGACTTTCGGCCGAAACCGAAAAAATACCGAAAGTTTAAAAATGACTTTCGGCCGAAACCGAAAAAAGGCCCAAAGTAAAAAATCAATTTCAGCCGAAACCGAAAATGAAATATTAAGATATTTTGAAATTCGTTCCCGCATACATTCTACATACATCGAAAATGATGTGGGAAAGTGTAAATATTTACATTCTTTTTATAAAAAATGGGATAATCGTGAATATTCATAAATAAACATCTAATATAGGGGTCTCAAACTTGTGGCCCGCGAGCCATTTGTGACCCGCGAGCCATTTGTGACCCGCAAGACGATATTTTGCGGCCCGCTACATGACAGAAAAGTTCAGTGTTAATGCGCCGGCCCGTTTCCCCCATTCTCATATCTATAACGTGACGCTCCGCGACGGTTTCAGTCAAATCTCACCGACTAGTCTAATTCTAAATTTAAAAAAAAAATGTTTCTATATATTTTTGTATGCAACAGTGAGCAGGCGGATGAAAGTGAATCCTAGTTATTGAGAACCCTTAATGATTTTATTGTTATTTATAAAGTTTGAGCAGATTGTAACAGTTTTAATCGCTTTTTTGTGGATTACTTGATGCGGCCCACTCTCATTCAGAAACTACCTCCTGTCCCCCCCTGATGATTTGAGTTTGGGACCCTTGATCTAATGAATACTTTGGATTTTACCATTTTAATATAAAATTAATTTAAATTGCTTTACAGTTTTTTTAAATTAGTATGGTATGAGAAAATTTGGCAAAAATGGGGTGGGGGGGGGGGGGGGGCAAAATTAATGAAAAATATTTTTTTAAATGAGAAAATTTGGCAAAAATGGGGTGGGGGGGGGGGGGCAAAATTAATGCAAAATATTTTTTTAAACCGGGTCTCTAAAAATTGTTGTTCTGATATGGTTCTAAAAGAGCGCTTAATTTGTTCTGAAAGGTCTCTTTAATTGTTTTTAAAGATGGTTTAGTTTGTTGTTTAAGATCGTTAGTTGCTTGTTATTGATCGCTTAGTTTGTTCGAAAATATCGCTTAGTTGTTGTTAAAGATCGTTTATTTTGTTCTCAAAGATCGCTTAGTTTTTTGTTAAAGATCATCCAGTTTTGTTAATTATCGCTTTATTTTTCTTAAAGATCGTTTAGTTTGTTCATAAAGATCACTTAGTTTGTTGTTAAAGATCGCTTAGTTTGTTATTAAAGAACGCTTAGTTTTTTCATAAAGATCCCTTAGTTTGTTCTTAAAGATAATTGATTTTTTTCCTTAAGATCGATTAGTTTGTTCTTAAAGATCTTTTAGTTTTCTGTTAAAGATCACTAGTTTGTTGTTAAAGATCGCTTAGTTTTGTCATAAAGATCCCTTAGTTTGTTCTTAAAGATAATTGATTTTTTTCCTTAAGATCGATTAGTTTGTTCTTAAATATCTTTTAGTTTGTTCCTAAAGGGCATTTAGTTTTCTGTTAAAGATCGCTTAGTTTATTTTTATAAATCATTTAGTTTACTATTAAAGATCATTTGTTTTGTTCTTCAAGATCATTTAGTTCGGTCTTAAAAATCGTTTAGTTTGTTCTTTAAGATCGTTTAGTTTGTTATTAAAGATCGTTTAGTTTGTTCTTAAATGTCGCTTAGTTTGTTGTTAAATATCGTTTAGTTTGTTCTCAAAGATCGCTTAATTTGTTCTTAAATGTCGCTTAGTTTGTTGTTAAATATCGTTTTCGCTGAGTATTAGATGACCGAAAACCTGAGTCACTTTCGGCCGGCCGGATGGCCGAAAGTCTAAGTCAATTTTGGCCGAAACCGAAGAAAAACCGAAAGTTAACTTTTCATTTTCGGCCGAAACCGAAACTTGGCCGAAAGTGATAAAATGGCCACTTTCGGCACCGAAGCCGAAGCCGAAATTCGGTTGGTCTCTATTTTGGATCAAGACTTTTTAACTGCATTTTTTTTCCCATTATATTTGTTTGGTTTTTTTTATTGTTTATTGTTATCTAGTAATTTTTTTATATTTTTATTAAGTGGTTTTATATTATGATTGAATTTTCTTAGAGACCTCATGTATCTTCAGACTTTGATAAAGTGAGATAAAAATACTGTGTCGTCGTTTTATTTTAATTTTTTTTGTCAAATTTCTATTTGGATTTGGCTGGGAAGTTCAACACTGCAATATTCCATGAGAGATATACAGCACCAATTGTTATAGCCATAAGTAAAACATGATCAACACTTCACTGTAAAGTTATTCTCACCAGTGTTATCACAAGAATAGTCTATGAAATGCAAATTAAAATAAACTCAATAAATTTTTATTGATTTAGAGTCGGGACATAGGCATTTAATAGGTGACTGATTTAAAATGGAAATGCTTTTGTAATATTGGGGCATAGGCATTTAATAGTTGACTGATTTGAAAATAAAATTGAAATACATTTGTAATATCGGGACATAGGCATTTAATAGTTGACTCATTTAAAATGGAAATACATTTGTAATATTGGGGCATAGGCATCTAATAGTTGACTCATTTAAAATTGAAATACATTTGTAATATCGGGACATAGGCATTTAATAGTTGACTCATTTAAAATGGAAATTCATTGTGTTTCTTTAGAAGTCGAGCTTGCATTTTTTTTATTAATGTTTTTTATAAAATATTTATTTTTTTTTTTTTTTTTTTTTTTTTATTTTTTCCCCCCTCCCCCCCCCTTTTTTTTTTTATATTTATATACATGATTTTTGCTCATTGAATTTGCTTTATGTTAATTTATTAGGATTTAGAAATACAGCAAATTTTTATTGTTAAGATTTACAAACAGTGCAATACTGCGCATATCCCTCAAAGCAATTATTCTTATCAATGACAACAATTTTTTTATCAGAGTGAGTGAAACCTCCATTAGTCACAATTTGTCTTTTTTAAAATTTAGAACATGAACACTTGTACTATTCCACTGATAACACTGATAAAATGTTTTTAAATGTATGTTGCATATTATTTCGTTTTGTTTTGAAGTTTCTTTTGCACTTAAATTAAAATATTTTAATCTCTTTATATCTCTATGCCATATGCTGGTTGTAATAATGCTCATTACTGTGTCTTTACTTTGAATACCCCGTGACTTAGGGTAACCCCATCACTCAAAACAAGTTGCTACCCTCATTATAGAATGTTGTACCCAACAGTTCACAACCACATGTTTTTAGCACTCAGCTGAACTTTCACTTGCCAGGTTAGGCATGACTGGGCCTATTTGATTTGTTAATTTTTAAAATTGACTTTGTTGTGTTAGCTTTGGTTGTTTTTTTTTTTATATTTGAGGGCCCACGATCAATTTATTGATCATTTTGGCTCCTGGTTTGAATTCAGAGTTAGCCTTCTCTTAGATGAGTTGCCTTCCAGGGTGCTTGGGAGGTTGGCTTTGGCTGGGATTGAACTCCAGACTACCATTATTTGGAGTGAGTAAGTTTAGACCACTCGAGCACCCAGCACCCATTTCATTTATTTGACAGAACGCACGTACCGGTAGTTACAAAAATAACCATTTGGTTACATTTTTTTGGTAACTGGTAGTTTTAATATTACCAGGGACGGTGGCATTATGAACTTTAAAACAGTTTCAGAGTAAACATTCCATTTCTTTGTCGACCTTTTAAAATCTGCTAGCCACAAAATCATAGTTTCTTGTCCATTTTAATTAGAAGTATGTGTGTCGCTTAAAGTCATTTGTCATTAGAAGTGTATCCTAGTTATTTGCTGTGATTTTATTCTACTCTATAAATTATATTTTTTTAGAAGTTTTTTACATGTTTTATGGGATATTACTGGTAAATCATAAAAATTGATTTTAAAAAATTGATTTTCTTTGATTACTCCGATTAAAAAAAGTTTTTGTTTTTCTAAATAATACTTTCCCATCTCAGAAATTCATCCTAGTGGAAACAACTCATGCAACTTTTTCATTTTTAATTAACTATTTATTAATCTTGTCCTCCTAGTTCCCTGGATTGAATTTTTTTATGATTTTGAATTTAAAATGTTAATTATTTTTGTTTCTCTGCCTTTGCTCTTATCACAAATAAAAAAATTAACACTTTTCTTTTGATTTGTAAATATTTGCTTTTCTAAGATATAGATGTTGTTTTAGAAGTCGCATTTTCTAAAATGCAGATGTTGCTTTAAGTAGTTGGGTTTTCTAAGATAAAGATGTTGTTTTATTAGTCGTATTTTGTAAAATGAAGATTTGATTTTAGGAGTCATATTTTTTTAAATTAAAGATCTTGGTTTTAGTAGTGAAATTTTCTTTTGTAAAAGCTAATCCCTGAAACAGTTGGTGTTCATTGCACACACGTAGAGGTTTCAAGATGATACGTTGGTACCAGTACTCTAAAGATTCAAGATGATACGTTGGTACCGGTACTCTAAAGTTTCAAGTGTTTCAATGTAGTCACACCTTTCAGTGAGCGTGTATCCCCAATCCCATCGATGGTGACAATGTCTTTGTCATGATTAATCGTTCCCATAGTGGTGCTCCACAGAACAGCACCATCTAATTTTCACCAGCGCCCCGCCCCCTATTGTCATCGCTGCGCTCCACCAATTCAGTCGAGCTTTTCGCTGGCAATGACCTCCTACTTTGAGAATCCATGATTTAACAAAAGAGTTTTTTGCAGTTTGACTATTTCTTTGAAGACACACTTTTCAGGATTCTTACCAAGATCAAGAGATGAATGTACAGACACACCATGTGGTATCCATAACTTAAAACATGAATACATATAGTCTGAGTGTGTCCGCATCCAAGCATGGTGGGGAAGAGGCTGACTATCCCTGTATGGTTGAATATATATTTAAGAGGACAAAATAAATCTGTGACTATGGCAGTCAATTTAGATTTCAAAGGTGAGGTAAATAGTAAACAGTAAACAATATATAATTCTTACATGACTTAACTTAGACTTGAAAATGATGAAAGGGGAGGGCTGTGGTCAGGTAAAACACAGGTAAAAATGAAATATGTAACACAAGGTAGGAACAAACCTGTAAACACAAAGTAGAGGAACACTTTTAAACACGAGGTAGGGAAACATCTGTAAACACAAGGTAGGGGAACACCTGTAACCCCGCGGTAAGGGAACACCTGTAAACACAAGGCGGGGAACACCTGTAAACACAAGGCAGGGAAACACATGTAAACACAATGCAGGGAAACACCTGTAACCACAAGGTAGGGGAACACCTGTAAATACAAGGCAGGGGAACACCTGTAAACACAATGCAGGGGAACACCTGTAAACACACGGTAGGGTAACACCTGTAAACCCAAGGTAGGGAAACACCTGTAAACCCAAGGTGGAGGAACACATGTAAACACAAAGTAGGGAAACACCTGTAAACACAAGGTTGATGAACACCTGTAAACACAGGGTAGGGAAACACATGTAAACACTAGGTAGGAAAACACGTGTAAAGACAAGGTAGGGAAACACATCTACACATAATGCAGAGGAACACCTGTAAACACAAGGTAGATTAACACCTGTAAACACAAGGTATGGAAACACATGTAAACACAATGCAGGGGAACACCTGTAAACACAAGGTAGGGAACACCTTACACACAAGGTAGGGAAACACCTGCAAAAACAAGGTAGAGGAACACCAGTGAACACAAGGTAGGGGACCACCTGTAAACACAATTTAGGTTAACACCTGTAACCACACGGTAAGGGACCACCTGTAAACACACGGTAGGGGACCATCTGTAACCACACGGTAAGGGACCACCGGCATACACACTATACTATATAGTACAACAAAATACCGAGCATCATTTTCATTATAATACAATCATCAGTAAAAGATGGTCAATAATATACTAAGTTGGAAATCTGTTAGAAAGATAAGACGCACTAGTGGTATATCAGTTAGCATATCATTAAAAAGATATATTTTTTTAAAATTACCTTCCTCATAGTACACAAATTTAAGTCAGTGTATGGGGTGGTGGGAAGGGCTGATGTTACACTGACAGTTAATACTTCGTCGCATGAAACCACAGAGCTATAATATATCACTATGTCTATGTATGAAACCAACTGTAAGCTGACGTCTCTGAGTCTGACTTTAGTGTCTATTTATTTTATTTTACTTAAATGTATAAACATCGGTTTTGGCCGAAGAGTGGGAAAAAGTGAAAAATCTGGCCACACATCCGTTGAATAGAAAACAAACCTTGATCGATTGATACATTAAAAATCCCTTTCAATGTATCACAAACTAACTGGAAAACAATACATACTTGGGTTTATGTTTGCGGTAAAAGCCTTTGCGGTAAAAGTGTTAAAGCACTAAACTAAGGCATTACCGGTACCGATTTTTTTTTTGCACTAAAACTAATTTATTAACTCTCTGCAGTCCGACTATAGAGAAATGGTACTTATATGTACCATAGATTTTGTGGGTGGGTTATTTATTTTTTAACTTTTTTTTTAATTGAAAAAAATTATTTATTATATTTTAATAATTTGTTTCATTGGTTTAAGTATTTGTAAAAAAATTAAAATTATTACAAAATTTGAAATTACTATTTAAAAAAAATATTTTTGGAAACTTATTCAGCGCGGAGTATCCCTTGAAAGCTTCGCAGATTTCCAAAAAAACAAAAAATATAAGTCTCACAAAAAAAATTAAATAGTAGTATGAATATTGTCAAATGATTTTAATTTCCCGATTTATCAAGGAGTTATTTGTTTGTCTAAAGCAATGTATCCAAATGGAGACTCTAATCATGAAATTTATCACGATTTGCATATAAAAGTACCGACTAATGCTATCGTAAACAAGTAAGCTTAATTTTAATTATCATTTCCCGACTTTAAAATTAATAATAAAACAATAAAGTGATATTTTTATAATTTTAATTGGCTGAAGTATATATTATCCATTTATACTTACATTGATATATTCTATTTGAATTATATTGAGTTTCAATAATTATATAATAAATAAATAGCGTCGCTATGCGAAATAAATATTTTAAAAAAATAGCGGAAAATTTCGGTCGATTGGAACTTGCGTAATTAAATAAATTTAAAGTTAAGGACTTCTGAGTTATTAACTAAATATATTTCTTTAAAATATGTTACAGCCAAGAATAATCTTCTAAATTTTCTAATATTGCATAGTAGAAATGTGTTTAAATTTAATTATCATTATCGCTAGTCACTAGTATTAGTAGAGACTACTGTCGGCAGAATAAAAAAAAAAACATTTATGTTTTTATTAAAAGCTCTCTAACTCTATTGGGAAGGAGGAGAGAGAGACAAAAATGCAGATATTGGATCAAGAAGCCCTTATTCCTTATTGATCCTAAATATTAAGCCTGGACTCCACCCTTTTACTGAGTTACAGAGTTACTGGATGAATATCTTTGAAGATTTTACCCTAAAAACAAGTGGTGGTAAGTTTTAATCTAATCACTTGGTAGCAAAATGCATAAAGAATAAACTCACAATATTGTTATAACATATGTTATAATGTATTTTCTATGTACAATGGTTTACTTTTATACTAATTTAGGCACTTGGACTAGGATTAATGGTATTTTCCCTTACTGATAGCATACCATTACTGATACCATTAGTGTTAATTTATTTATGAATCAATCAAAATTTTTTTTTCCACAGGTTCTTTATTGAGTGAATATTCTGTGGTGAAAAATCTTACCTAATCTTATGTAGAAATCAAGTCCAGGACAAGCTCTTATTTATCAAATATAATTATTATAATAAAACTGCAGACTGTTTTAAGAAATAATATTTGTTCAGAGTCCATAAATATAATTAAGGAATAATGTAGTTTATCAGCCTGTGTTATGTGAGGATTATAACAAAGATATATAAAAATGCCGGTACACGGGAAAAAATAGATCACATTAGTGAGGAATGGATTGTATTTGACATTAATATCAAAATTAGCATTATTGTACTGATACATTTTAATTTTTTTTAACTTTAACATCAGCGAATACCGCTATTTTAAAATTAAAAAAAAAAAAATTGACTCTTGTTTTGAGTTATTTATATATTCATCAAATTTTACTTAGTCATCTTTTACTCAAGAATTATTAAGAAATATATTTAATATACAAATCTATAAGCTATGAGACCCATTTTTTAAAATATATTACATACAAAACATAATTTTCATTAAAAGAAAAATTATAGTGCATTTTTTAGGAAAAAAAGACAAAATATAGGTTTTGCTAAAATGTTGACAACTTTTTGATTGTTCAAAGAATTTTTGTCATGTTTGACTATGAATTGTATAAGTTGATGAAGTATTTTATTTAAATAAATTTTATATCTTTTATAACAAGGATTTTTTTTTTCCTTCATACTGTGTAAAGATTTTGTCAAATTTTTGCATAAAATGAAAAAAAATAATTCTCCAATAATGTTTCAACTATTTTTATAACTAAGAAAATAAAATATACAAAAAATATCTAATGATAGCTGAGTCAAAGATGAACAAGTTAATATATTTAACTGATCAGATCAGAGCTATTTCAGATCAGTTAATTAATTATTTTAAAAAATCACATTAGGATTTTTAAGAAATGTGAAAAAAACGTCAGACTGCAGAGAGTTAAGCTAAAATGAGGGAATATCATTTAAAATTTATTATTAAAATTAATCATGGCCATTTAGTGAAAAATCATGTAATTTAGTAGGCAAGGGTGACCAAAAAATTCAAATTGTATTTTTAAATATTACTGTAAATTTTAAAAAATGAAACCAGGGCTAATGTGAAGAGATAGCACCCTGGTTCCGTTAGGTACAAAACCCTTGTTACTGATAGTGTCAAAACAGATTACGGTTAGGGTTCAGTGTGTTCAGGTTAGGTTTAGGGCGCAGGTCGCGACAACCAAGGTAAAAAACGTGGTGCTATCTCTTTACATTTATCGAAACCAGAATCAACTTTTTAGCTTTATTAGTACTCTGAGGTACGAATTTTTAAAGTGCAAGTTCCTTTGGTATTTTTTACTATGACTGAGTATGGATGAACCAGGGCTAATACTAATTTCTAATGTAACATCTTGTAACGACCTCATTCCGCTGATCTCGTCAAGTAAATGCCCAAGGACTATATAGTTTATATAAGGCAACGTATCCCCTTATTACTAAAATACTGTTTAGAGACTACTTATTTATTGAACTTTCAACTTTGGTACATGACTAATTAAAGCTTACCCTAACCAATGGTTTAATTGTCTTTGCACACGGCAAACTTTTATGAATGAAACTCTGTGATAGTATACCACTGCATAGCCATTATGCAAATGACTCACACAGTGACTGAATGGCTGCCCATGACAATAAAAAATTTCTAGGTGCATCCCTTGCTTTACCCTTAATTTTTTTTTTTTAATTAATAAAGAATACTGGATATTATATTTAACTCAAGATAATCACTAGCTAGATGTTACCACAGTAGCTTCATAACACTGTGACTGTGAAACATAACTTATACTTAATTTATTAGTAATTATTTAATTAGTGTACAGTAAATCAGTTATCTCAGCCTACTTGACATTTTTTTAAACTTTAAATGACTTTAGTTTCAGTCTTAGTAAAGTTTTAGCTGTAAGGGTAATCTAACTTTTTAGCAGTAATCATAACTACATCTTGTATTACTAAAACTAAATCACACTGAATTCATTTTAAAGATATTTATATACTCTCAATATTTTTATTACTAACCTATTTAATATATTTTATATGAAAGAATCAAATTGATTTCTTATATTTGACAGATTTAAAATGAGTGGTGGTTATCATGGCTATTATAGTCAAACAAATACTCATAACAACATGCACAAAGGGAGACAGAGATATTTTGATTCTGATAAAGAAGACCTTGGACCAACAAGTAACAGAGAAGACAGATTTTTTAATGATAGTAATGGTCCCTTAGGAAAAAGTCATGGATTCACAGCTTCAGAGCGATATGGCATCAACGATGGAAAAAAGTTTGAAAGTGACAGGGGAAGAAAACAGAATATATTTAAAAGGAGAGAAACTCACAGAGGTTGTCAATCATTAATTTGTATTAAATTATTTATTGTAAGGTTTTTTTTCTATTTAGTTCATTATATTCATAAGATTGTATAGCTAATTAATGAAAAATAATGTTGATTTTATAATTTCATTGATCTATCTGATCGCAACATATAAATTTATAATTTTAGATGTATAGTTAAATATTTGAATAGCATGAAAACTAATTTAAAGTTCTTTGAGTGTTATAATGTTATAAAGTAGCCTTTATAGAAAATTTAAATTAATTTTTTGTATATCTTTTAAAATAGTTCCAACTTTTGAAAATGCTGAAGACACCACTGAACAGAGCTCATCTAGACCAAAACGACATCCACCTGGCCTCAGAGGAAGGGAGATTGGACTTTGGTATGCTCAGAGACATATCGGACAAAAGGAAAAGGAAAGGAAAAATGTGAACAGCCTTTCAGATATTTTTTAAATTTCCATTTTAACAAAGCTCAACAATTTTTGTCAGTGTTGGGTTTTATTTAAAACATTATAACATGTGAATGTTGATTCCCAGTTTTGTACTGTTAATACAGTGCTTAAGCAGTGGTTAAGACATCCAAATATTTTTCTTAAACAATGTATGTGTGATTATTTTAGTTAATATTTGAAGATTTTTTTATTTTTTGAGTTCTGCTTGGTTTGCATTGTTGCTTCTAAATGAGATCATTAAGGTTTAATTTTTCTGTCAATATTCTTTAATGCCACAAGCACTTAATTCAATTCTTTTGTAGAGACCTACTGTTTCCATGGACAAAACAAGAGAAAACAGCATCAGAGAACTATTGAGCAATCTCAAGCAGGATGGTAAATTAAAAACCTTTAGACTGATTAGAGAGTGAAAATATATTATTTAAAACAACTAACGTCATCAAACATGGTCTCACTGAACCATTAAAACTTTAAGGAGATCAATAATCATTGCTTTGTGTGAGATAAACTATTTTCTAATTTGTTTCATATCATAAATTTTAATGTTGATTGGCTTTAAATTAGCCCATTGGAGAATTTAATATACTAAAAATGAATTATTTGAAAACACTTATACCTGATTTATGAAATGTCCTTGAAACGATCTCTCAGACTCCAATGATGAAATTTAATATCATATGGTTAAAAAGCCATTGTTGTATTTAACTTAATGTTTTATAACCTTTTTTAACTGGATTTTACTTCTGAAAATTTATTTAGCCTTACAGTTCACAAATATTTGTTACTACAAATTTTACTTTTAAATATTATAAAATAAATTATATTTTAGTTAGTCATCAAAAGAACGTCACTGGATCAAAAAATGAAACTGCATCCAACATTTTAGCAAGTTCTTCATCTTCAAAAAGCTGGACTTCAGACCTAGCATCATTTCCTTCACAATTTTCCCAGTCTAGTCAACACATTGTAAAAGGTTAGAAAATGACAATTGATTCTTATCTCCCAATATATCTGCATTCAAGCAAATATATTTATATATCTTTATATGCATTGTTGATAGTGTGAGTTAAAGATTTATGTTTTCTTTTCATTTTTCTCATTTATAATTATTTTATTTTCAATAGTTGAATTATTTTCTAAAGTTTTTCTGGCATATTCTCTTATTTCCTGCTGCAACCTCATGGGACACTCCTGGAGGCAGCTTCTATTATGGCTTTGGTTATTTTTCTGATAAAGCTGAATTCTTTTTATTATTATTGAATCCCCCAAGTTTCTGTCACTCCAGATGGTATAAAATATAAATCATAGTTTAATGTCCTCCTCAGATGAGGAGTATAAAGAAGAAGTTAAAGAAGAACCACCTGACAGTTGGGAAGATGGAGATTTTGATGAAATGGAAACAGAAGGTAATACATTTCTTGGACTCATTTCATCAAGTGATTAAAAGTCCTCGTCTGGTAGAAATAAAGATTTTACTACAAATTCTGTTATAACATAGTTAAAAAAAAAAATTTAAATGTTATTGCCATAAAATGTAGAACTTTTATTTGAAAAATTAAAAAAAAATATACGTTGTACATGATCTCCTCAGTGGAAAAACCGGGTTCAAGATCACAAGAAGAGCCAGTAGATCTGGATGGTTATGATGATGAAGACAACCAGCTGCCAAGTGTCACAGGAGTTGTTGAATATATGAAGTCACATGGGGATTACCCTTACGCTGGGGAAGAGCCTGAATCTGGTAAGTTGGTGTGATTACTTTGTAAAATATAGTAATGAAGAGACCTACAAAACTTTGAGGTTTCTTCAGAAGTATTATCAAATGGGATGTACTAGCCAATAAGAGTACAATTAAATGTCACAACCCAAATATGAATCAATACCTCGGGATATAGGTTGTGCAAACTTCTAGGGATATTTTCTGATTTTGATGATGCTGTCACTTCTGCTCGCCATTAGCCAAAGGAATAGACAGGGTCAATGGAAATTGCTTCGTAACTAGGTTCTTCATTGATATTTTAAGTAATGGTAATTTTACTATAGTGTATTAGACCATCTGATGCAATGTATGTTAATTTTATTGTTCATAATATATATAAATGAATTCTTTCTTTCAAATACAATTTACAAAAGGATATTAAGACTATACGCTAAATTTAGTAATTTCTATATATGCGTTCATCAGGAGCCACTACATTATTTTTTTTAAAAAGGATTACATATAAATGTCTATTTTTAACTGTTGACTGGTATCCTCAGATTTCATGGCTATCAACACTGACTCCCTCAACCCTGAATATGATATGCGAATGAAGCTGTCAATGGAACGTCTCTGTGAAAATCCCCAGTATGTCAAAATGGTGGAGTTTAGAAAAAAGCTGCCATCTTATCAAATGAGAGAAGTAAGTAATAGGTAACTTTAACTTCTGGTCAACCATCTTGACGCCTCATTTTTTTAAGTTACTAAGGTGTTTGTTTTTGGAGTGGGGTGGGTGTTGTCCTCCAGACAATAGAGAGGGTTTCAGTGTCCACCTTTCTCTTTATCACATCCAATAATATCTTTTAAGAATTTTATTTGAGGGTGAACTTCCATGATATCTTTTTTAATGTCCACACAGTTAAAGTTAACTCCTAGAAAACTTTATTTAAGTTGGCCATACTTTGTGGCAGGATTATTTGTCCTAGCATGTCAACAGATTATACATAGACCAGGCACTTTGAACAGAGTGACAGCTCCGCATTATTCACTAGGACCAAGAATGACAGCTGTGCAGTATTTATTAGTACCATAAAGAGTTGATGATTATGGCTTCTGTTTCTGCAGTGTTAGATGACAGAGCATCTAATAAATGTAAAACTCATTAAAAACATTGCAATGTGCTTCTTATTACTAATGATGAAATCTATTTGTTTAACTCCATATCTTCTCAACAGACAATAGTCGGAACCATCAACAGTAATCAGGTGCTGGTGGTGAGTGGAGAAACTGGTTGTGGCAAAACAACACAGGTTAGAAATTCTGAAAGATGATTAAATTGATGCTAATACTTTAATTTGTTTGTTTGTCTTAACTCTCATGGGGATTCAGGACAAAAATGCGATGTCATAAATAATGTTTAAGACTAATTCATAAATTTGCAGGTGAAAACCCACGTAGGCCTTAAATGAAAGTATCATTAGTTTCTGTGATATTAACATTATGAGGGTTTGCCTAAATGAAGTTTTGATCATACTCATTCAAGGTACCCCAGTTCATCCTTGATGACTTCATTCAAAGAGGCATTGGATCTCAGTGCAGGATCATCTGCACACAGCCTCGGAGAATCAGTGCAATATCTGTGAGTGCTAAGAGTGGGGCATTCAAATGATTTAATACTACCTACTTAATTTTACTGAGATACTCCCACATTCAGTTTTCAGCAGTGAGGATTAAAACTGTATCTCAAGGCCTATTACAGTAAATGTTTTTTTTAGTAATTTATTTTTCTTCAAATCAGTGAATTATTTAATTTTACATTATCTAAAATAAACTGCAATTTTGAGCAATGGTATCAAGCTGAGAATGCTTTTTGTAAAAAATCTGGTTGTTTTTTACTCTAGTTGATGCTTTTTAAGTTAGGCGGTTTTGTTGTCTAGTGGGAAGTGGTTACCAATCCTTTTTATCTCCCATAATCTTTGATTAGACTTTTATGTGCTCGCCCCTTCCCTTACCCCCTTAAAATTTATAGGCTTTTATTTTCTATTTTACAAGTTGTTAAGTTGTTGTTTTTTTAATGCAAATAAAAATATTATTTTAAAAAATGCAGCTAAATATTGAAATATAGCCTCTCTTCAATGAACAAGTGTAAAAAGAAAAATAAAAATTTATTGCCATTTTTCTCTATTATCGATATAATTTTTACATACTGTTATGTACCGTTATAAGTGTAAAGAATTTAATCTCTTATTTTAATATATATGGCTCGTTAATAAACAGTACACAACAAAGGATGATATCATTAATTTAATACAGTAATAAAGAATGATAACCAAACTAAGCCTAATTACAAATAATAATTTATTAAGCTAATTTAAAAATTACAAAATCAAATAGAATAAAACTAAGGCTTTTAACTAACAGTAATAATAATAATAAAGTTCATTTCAAAAACACGCTTCATCCCCAAAGGCTCGAAGCGCGGTACAAAGTCAACAAAAAACATATCTATAATTAACCACATTTAAAACAAACGCAACACTACAAAAACTAACTACAAGCATACAATCTCAAAGTCTTTCTAGCCATTTCAACCCGGAGCAACACAGCCATTATGCATTAACTGGAAAATAAGGTAGACAATCATCCCAAAAGGTATTTACGAAATAGATGTGTCTTTAGATCGGTTTTAAAGGACTCCAGTGTCTGGTTGTTTCTGAGATCGACTGGAAGGGCGTTCCAAATTGTTGGACCTGCAAATGAACATTTACCGGTACAATGTTGAAAAAGGTGCACACACACAGAGTAAATATTAATATACAAATCTATGATCAGTACCAAACTCTGTCTCTCTCCTCTGTTGATCGACTTATTTATAGTCTTTCTTAGAGACTCTTCCAGAAAGGGGTTCATCATTTTTTTTGTAATTTGTAATTAAACCACACCCATCGTCGCTGAACTTGGGGTCACCCAGAGTTCATGCACAGGTTTCACAATGTAAACAAGATGCCTATGGTAACACATACCCGCAAGCCATGTAACCTTGGGATACATGTACCATAGGTTGGGACTCACTGGTCTAGGGGGTTAACGATTTACAAAGGCATTACACTTGAAAAATCTAGCCTAGTAAAATGATTGAAGAAATAAGTTAAAACCACTGGCACCCACCATATATAATTAAAATATATATGCATATTCTTAAGCTAAACCTACAAATCTTGAATCAGGTGTCAGAGCGGGTAGCAGCAGAGAGATGTGAGAAAGTGGACAAGTCTTACACCTCTAGTGTGGGCTACCAAATAAGATTAGAGACGTAAGGTTATTTATGTGTGCAGTAAATAAGGCAATAGATAAAATGCACAATTAGGAAACTTTTGAGGTTAATTAAATCATTAATATTGATTGAATTTTTCAAAAGTTATTTAATTATTTGAGTTTAATTAAGTCACATAGTTTTCTAATGTATTCTTTTAAATTAAAGTTAGATGTTCTTTCCATTAGCTTTATAGAACACGGTACCAGTATGTGTTAGGGTTTTGACCCACCCTAATAATTTAACAGGTTGATTAGTCTACATTTATAACATCTTTCAGCTTTTCAAGTGTGATTATTGTGTTTTAAAAAAAATGATTAATTTGACTGGATTGTACCTTGGAATATTTAAGATGGTAGATTTGTATGTTATAATATTTTAGCTAAGTGTTTTAATGCATTTTCAACTTCTCTTTCAGTAAACTCCCAAGATCTCATGGTTCCATTCTGTTCTGTACAACTGGTATTGTCCTTAAATTCCTGGAGAAAGACCCGTAAGTTTTACAAGATTTTATATATAAATTTAAAAATTTTTCCTTCTCCAATATGGTTCATTAATTGGAATTAATTAACTATGCAATAAAACTTACTGAATTTTGTACATAGGTTTGTTATAATATTCTTAGCTATTAAGCAAGTAAAATTTTCATTAAGACAATGAGTCAAACGCCAAAATAATTAAATGCAGACCTGTTTATTTCTAATTGAATTTTTTTTTCCAGGTGCCTGAAACGTGCAACACATGTTATAATCGATGAGATCCATGAACGAGATCTTCAGTCTGATTTTTTAATGATCATCCTTAAAGATCTGTTACCTCTGCGACCTGACCTGAAAGTCATATTGATGAGTGCCACTCTAAATGCTGAAATGTTTTCAGAGTATTTCAGTGAGTTAAAGATCTTAGCTGTCATGTGATAGACAGTTGTATTTTATCTTTAGCTCTCTGGGGTAAATTTTATTATCATGTTAGTATTTTATTTATTTTGATTTTTATAGTTGGTCCTTAAATGATAATTGTCTATTACAAAATATAATTCCGCTATGTTTTGCTCCATTTTTAACCAATGCAATGTTGTTTTTTATCTCAGTGGTTTTACTATCTCAGATTTTTTTTTAAAAACAATATTTTTTTATGTTTCCACAGACAAGTGCCCTATGTTAAGTATACCCGGCTTCACATTCCCAGTGAAGGAATATCTCTTGGAGGATGTGATTGAGATGACAGGGTAATTTTTTATTTTCCAATGTCACCCACAGCATTCAGCAGGAAGTAGTTTTTTTTTTTTTCTACTCTAAGGTAGGAAATTTTATTCGATTTATCTAGGGACAGTTTTGTAATAAAATCTCCCGATTATTCTCAGATATACTTCAGAAGACATTTCTCCAAGGAGACGTCAGTGGCGAAAATTAAAACCAGGGGAAAGAGAAGAGCAAGACAATTACGCTGTTTGGTGTAGAAACCTTCAAGGGCGGTATGTTCAGTCAGCTATTGACCCTCTCATCTCAAATTAAAGTAACGTTTTTTTTTCTTTCCTTTGTTTTTTTCCTTTCTAAAAATTCCATTTCTCAACAATAGAATCAGCCTTTTGTAAAAGCATTACCCATACAATTTGAAAGAGCTGGCTTTGTCATCTCATATATTATTGACTGTATCTCCCTTACCAGACCCTCCCCTGATCAATTTGTATGTCTCATGCTTATCACTTCTTAGCCTTGTAAAGCTCTGTGGAAAAACTACAAGTTGACTCAGATCTGTTCTGACTTTATTTAGCGAATGTCCTTGCATGAACAGAAATACTCTTGCTTAGGAACACTTGACTGGTCTAAGTTAATAAAATATGATGACTTTGAGGTCAACTTTCTGATTTTATGAATATTTTTCTTCTCAGTTATAGCCAAAAAACCATCAGCGTCTTACAAAATTTTGACTTTTCAAAAGTTAACATTGACTTGATGGCACACATAGTAAACTACATCTGCACCCGGCTAGAGGTAATCAGACTGACCCATCTTTCCAATCGCTGCATTAGAGAAAAAGTTTTGTACTTAAAATTTTTCAAAACGTTCCTCTTTCAAACAGATGAAAGCATTATTTAAAATCTTTAAAAAAGTTGTTTATCCATATGCCAACCTGCCCTATGGGATACTTGTATTTTTTCATTCAAATTATTTTAATCTATTTAATAATTTTAAATGAACAGTTTTATTGTAACTTACTTGTGAGTAAATGAGAAGAATTTATTGCAAAAGGAACACACTCAAAAGACTTAATTTTCCAAAGTCGATATATCGGCACAGAGAAGTTAAGAAGTTGGGCTTAATAATAATAGAATGTGTTCTAAATATGTAAGTTAATAATGGGAATTAAAACAAAAACAAAAATTCTTTTTTTTAAGTTCTTTCATCTTTTATTTGTGTTTCATAGTCTCATGTCCCATTTTTCATTTACTAAAGATTTTTCTTGTTACTCTACTTTTGTAGAGTTGCTTATAGAGTTGCTCATGTTTTTTATGTACTTTTCAAGCTTAGTCTGTAATCTGTCTGTAGGAATTGCATTGTCTCTTTTATAGAATGGAGCAATTCTTGTTTTTGTGCCTGGCTGGGAAGATATTAAAAAGCTGAATGAGGCAATACAGAACACACCAAGATGTAAATCAGGTCCGGGTTATTTTATTTCATTTTTTTTTTTTTTCATTTCCTCACAATTTCAACAGGACTTTTTAGAAATGCTAAAAGCTCTTCTTTAAAAAAAATGTTTAAATTTTAATTTTCATAAAAATCAACAGGCTCTCTCAAAGTTATTCCACTTCATTCTCTGATGCCAACTGTCAATCAAAGGGAAGTATTTGAAAGACCCCCACCTGGAGTTCGTAAGATTGTAATTGCCACAAACATTGCAGAAACCAGGTCAGAATGAATTTTGTTTTAGAAAACAGCACATTTTTTTAAAAACAGCCAATAAGTTTTATCATTTGAATGAAAGGTTCAACGTTACATAACTGCTAGGATCAGATTATTTGTTTAATTAATTCTTATTTATAGTTTTCTTTGGAATCTGCTTAATCCTGTTGCTATTACATTCAGCATCACCATTGATGATGTTGTGTTTGTGATTGACTGTGGGAAGATTAAAGTGAAGGGCTTTCAACCAGAAATAAATCTCTCATCATTAGAAACCCAGTGGGTCTCAAAGGCCAATGCCAAGCAGCGGCGAGGAAGGGCTGGAAGGTCAGTATTTTGTTTTTGTTTTCATCCACATTTACTTTTAATAGTTTTCAATGCTTCTTCATTTTATCTTCAGTGAATCAAAATACTTTTAGAGTATTTTATTTTGTTGATTTTTTAAAAATATTTTTTTTTTTAAATTTTATAGAAAAGGGTTTTTAAAAGATGTATTATATTTTAAAAAATATATTTGAGTAAAGTGATTGTTTGGTTTTAAAGTTGTGGGGTGAGGATGGTATAAAAAAAAAAAAAAAATCCTTCTTAAAACTTTGAAATTGCAATGTGGTTTATTTCAAACATGAGTTAAAATACAGAAGAAAAATTTATCCTTTAAGGGTCCAACCTGGTTACTGCTTCCACTTTTACACAGAGTTTCAGTACAGTCTCGCACCAGATTACCTCCCTCCTTTTTTATTTTTTTTATTTTTTAAAAATATTTTTTTTTTTTAATTTTATAGAAAAGGGTTTTTAAAAGATGTATTATATTTTAAAAAATATATTTGAGTAAAGTGATTTTTTGGTTTTAAAGTTGTGGGGTGAGGATGGTATAAAAAAAAAAAAAAAATCCTTCTTAAAACTTTGAAATTGCAATGTGGTTTATTTCAAACATGAGTTAAAATACAGATGAAAAATGTATCCTTTAAGGGTCCAACCTGGTTACTGCTTCCACTTGTACACAGAGTTTCAGTACAGTCTCGCACCAGATTACCTCCCTCCTGAGATGCTGAGAACCAGACTTGAAGAACTGTGTCTCCAGATCAAAGTAGGAACTGAACTGTTAACGCTTATTTAGATTTTTAAAACAGCTTACATATTGAAAAAAACACAATAAATATGCAATCTCTCCAACCTAATTGTATTTCAAAGCTGAAATGTACTGTGTATTTTCACAGCAGAAACCCTTATATATATTGTGTCAAAAACTATTTGTTTTATAAAAATATTTGTTCACATGAGTATAAAGCTCTTCTGTGGAGTCTGATTACAAGCTTATTTGTAAAAGTTCATTTATAATTTTTTTTTTTTTTATATATAGAATATCATATTCTTACAACTGTCTAATGAAAATGAACACTGAGTTGTTTGTAATATTCTGTACCTCTCCAGCTTCTGAAGTTAGGGTATATTGTGCCTTTTATAAGTAAAGCCATGCAGCACCCTTCAAAGGAAGCCATCACCCATGCTGTAGAGACCCTGATGGAATTGGTAGGTTCATAAATGAAAGTCAGTTTTTTTATTTGGAAAATGTCATTAAAAAATGTTGAAAATAAGGCATAAAAATGAAAAGCAAAAAGTTTTTTTTAATAGAGTTCTTATTTGGATTTTTTTAGCGTGTTTCCCAAACATATCCTTTTTTTTTTTTTTTTAAATGAGGAAAAACATTTTTTTCCAGAATGCTCTTGATGCCAATGAGAATCTGCTTCCCTTGGGATATCATCTTGCTCGAATGCCTGTAGAACCTCACACAGGAAAAATGATTCTTTTCGCAGCCATGTTCTGTTGTCTTGACCCCATCTTAACGGTGGCTGCCAGTTTGAGCTTTAAAGATGCATTCACAATTCCTCTGGTAATACTATGATAGTCTTGCTTTAACAAAAAATCTTTTTTTTTCTTTCTTTTCAACATCCATTAAATATCTTTTAAAATGATGATAATGTTTTTAAAAAGGTATTTAGTTGATTGATGTAGATAACATTATTATGCCGGTTAATTGAGTTTTCCAAATATCTTTTTTGCAGGGCAAGGAACACCTGGCTGACCAGACCAGAATTCGTTTATCTGGAGATAGTAAGAGTGACCACATAATGCTCATCAATGCATTTAAGGTTGGCTTTCAGTAGATATTCGATATGTTAAAAATGCTTAAATGAATTGATTGTACGTAAAACATATATTCCTTGATAAACCATATTCACTTATTCAGGAATAATAGCTACATATTGCATGTGGTAGCCGCAGTGTTGGGGTAGTCAGGATATTATCTTGATCTGCAGATCACAGCTAGTAATTTATTCCATCTGGTTTACTTCCTGTTCCTAAAGAAAATGTTTACATATTGTAATTAAGAAAATGTTTAGAATATTGTAATCAAGGAAATGTTTATATAAACAACACAATGAATTCCAGCCCCATAAATGTAAACAACTCTAAGGGCATTTTTTGGCATGTATTTGTGATAGATAAATTTGTTAACAGATGACTTGAGAACAACTTAATCCTCTTGGTTTACTGCCACAACTCAATGAATCAATTTATTCAATTAATTCTATTTCTTGTTCTTTCTTGTTTTGTCCTGTCCGCTGAAGAAGACTTATAGCCAAAATGTTCTCCTTTTATTGTCCTGTCTTGTCATTTCAAGCTTCCACACAACTTGTTCCATTATTTCCTTCACACAGCTTGAGCGCAGTCCTTCATTTAATATCAGTTATTTTTCCACATGTAATGCTTTCTTAGAGCTTATTTTATACATGCTGCATGTCTATTGTTTAAGTGAAATTATGTGTGGTCACTTGGTAATATTTACCTCTTCTCTTCTATAATTTGAGGGCCCATGATCAATGAATTGATCATTCTGGCTCCTATGTTTCAGAGGGGTTCGCGATTTTACTGTGCATGGTTTTGAATGGGATACTTCACTGGTTGCAAGGGCTATTAAGAACTGGGGGGTGTGAAGACAGGAGGCAAAAGCTGCAAATGTGTCAAATGTAGTCGCCTCAACTGTTGCTTTTGGAAGCTTGTTCCAGTCCCTTATTGTCTTTGGCAGGAATGAGGAGCTTCTGTACTGAGTTCTTGTTTTTATTAGCCAGAACTGCCTGTCGTAGCCTTGTTGCTGTCAAAGGGGGAGAGGGACAAGTTTCTATTTAATGCTGGAGCAGTGGACCAGCCCATTTTGATCTTGTACAACATGGAGAGCCTGGATAGTCGTCAACGTTCTTTCATTGGTGACCAGCCCAGTGTTTGTAGCAGTTCAGGACAAACCGTGCTGCCTGTCACTGGACCGCCTCCAACCTGTCGATGCTCTTCTGGGTAAATGGGTCCCAAACTGGAGATGTGTACTCTAAAAGCGGCCAGACAAAGGCTTTATAGGCTTTTTCTTTCACGCTTGAGTTGCCGATCTTCAGATTTTGCCTTAGGAACCCTAGTGTCTTGTTTGCCTGGTAGCACACATTGTTAATGTGCTTGTTCCAGCGGACCTCTCTTTGAATGGTAACACCTATGTACCTAACGGAGGAAACTGGCTCAAGAATATGGCCATCCAAATCGTAAGGGTGGTGTATAGGGGAACTGCTTCTGGACACTGACAGGGTCTGGCACTTGACGGGATGAAATTCCATGTCCCAGCTCATCTCCCACTCTGCTAACCAATGGAGGTCCTGTTGTAGCTGGTCCTGATCAGAACTCTTGGCGATCATCCTATACACCGCCGTGTCATCTGCAAACAGTCTTGCTTGAGAAGTCAGCTTCTCGAGCAAGTCATTGATATATGCTAGGAACAAACAAGGTCCAAGCACCGAGCCTTGAGGGACCTCTGACTTAACACCGACAAAGGAGGAGGTTGTGCTATCTACCACTACCGCCTGGCATTAGTTGCCGAAGAAGCTAGAGATCCATGTTTTGATAGTGCCTTGGATCCCATAACTCTGCAGTTTGTGTAATAGCAAACTATGATTGGCACGGTCGAACGCCTTTGAGAAGTCCAGCACAAGCAAATCAGTTTGCTTACTGTTCTCCAAATTGTTCATCAATTCTTCTGCAAATTCAAGGAGTTGGGTCTCACATGATCTGTTGACTCGGAAGCCATGCTGACAGTCATTGAGTATATTCTGGCTTTCAAGATGATTCATGACCGCGCTTACGATTATGTGCACCAATAGTTTGTATACTATGCTGGTGAGGGATACCGGGCGGTAGTTGGCAGGGTCGTAATGCTCCCCTTTTTTGTAGATTGGAGTGACATGAGCTATTCTCCAGTCAGTTGGAACTTTGCCTGTGCCTAGCGACAATTGGAAGAGGATTGTCAGAGAGGGAGCGATTTCATTGGCCAATTCTTTTGAACTCGTGGTTTGATGTAGTCAGACAACATTTTGTTCATTTGGTAATATTATTTTGTTCACTTGGTAATATCTACTATTTTGTTCACTTGGTAATAGGTATTTACTATTTTGTTCTCTTGGTGATATTGACTATAGGGATGGGAAGATAGCCTAAGAAGAGGAACCAGTCAAAGATACTGCTGGGAAAACTTCTTGTCAGACAACACCTTAAAGGTAAAAGTATTATTAATGCCTCTTATGTAGGGAGTTACTTATAATTCGACTTATGAGTCTAACAATGGCTAGCAAATGCATCAAGGTTCTTAAAGGTGTTACTTTTTCCTATTCAGAAAACAGATAAAGCCGCTGCCATTTTGGTTTTTCAAAAGTAATATTTATTATTTTCACATAAAATAATTATTGTATTTTTATGAACTCTCACAAATGTTTACATTCCTTTTAAAAAATAAAAAAAAATTGTGTTGTCTTAGATGCTTAGAGATATGAAGAAACAGCTGGCTGAACTTCTGTATGATATTGGTTTTATTGACTCAAAAGATCCCAAGAATCTTTCAGCAAATAAAAACAGTGGTGAGTATGTTTCCCTTATGCAGACCTGCCAAACCTTCCGATTTTGTCGGAATTATACGGATCTTTTACCCCTCTTTCCAACAAACCCCTTAAAACTCCAATTTTTCGAACTTTATAATTTTTCACCCTTTATAATAATTGAAAGCGACCCAAAAAAAAAATTAAAAATATCGGGTACGACTGGAATTGTCCGGCGACCAGACGAATAAGTGAATAAGTTCTCGAGATATTCGCCCTGCCACTATATATTTGACCAAATCACATGACCAGCGTAACAAAGTTGCGAGAGATATTATGCACAAGATATTTGTCCGTCAGCTTTGTCATGTGACCGCTTATTTTTTATCAGAGTTTACGGTTTTTCATTTCAACAAATTCAAGATAGTCTGGACTTTACGTGAAAAAGAAATCAATTCTACAAAAGAAATACTAAAACCATTACTGGTATATTTATAATGAATGATCTGTTAAAAGTGACAATGTTTTTTATGAAGCGTCACATGCCCGCCGTATGAATATCTCCCGCACTATTTGTCCGGTCGCCTGACTTGTAGACACTGCCTCGTTTTTATCGAAACGAACCATGATCTCCAAATCATTCTTCAATCATCAATTGATCCGATCGTGATGCATCCTTTTACAATTTTACAAGGCTAAAAAATAATGCAGACTTTTTTTTTGTTAAAGCTTTTCTTAATTAAATCGTAAACTCTACTGAAAGTGGTGGGTACAATGGTATTAATAAACATATAAACATATTAATATTTTAATACCCCCCCCCAACCCCCCGAAAAAAAATAAACCATACACAACTGCAGCTAAAAGTAAAAGTAATCCATGTCTAATTAAAAGTTTCTTTGCTAAAGAATCCGATCGTTTTAATGCCAGTGTCAAAGAAATGTTTCCAGACTTGCTGAATGCTAGAAGATTTTGAAGAAAAATTACAATGAAACAATGGCAAACATGAAAGTTGAACTGTTTCTAACTTGCTTGACTAAAATTAATTGTAATGCTAGCCTTCAGTTGTCCAAAGAGCTGTTGGACAAGTGCAAAAAGGCCACTGGGGATATGCTGGAAAACTGAACTCTTAGCAGCCTGTGTAAATATGTAAATAAAATGGATCTTCTGTCTTGTAGCCTACTGTTTATAAACATTTCCAGTAGTGTTTTTCTCATGTTATGTGGACTCTTCAAAGACAATGGAGGCAACTTTACATTTCTTTATTTAATAAAAAAGGTTTGTGCATTAGTTTATAAATCTTAAAGGAACGCCGCCCCCTCCTCCCCGCCGGGGTCAGCGGTCCTCCTTCCCCCCTGCATGCAACCCCCCTACAGATTTTTTTCTTGGCAGGTCTGCACAGCATATGATATCGGTTTTATTCACTCAAAAGATCCAAAGAATCTTTCAGCAAATATTAACAGTGGGGAGAATGATATTGCAGTGCATCTTGGCCCCCTGGTTGGCAGCAAAGCATTTAAGCCAAGTTTTGGTTTTTATAGGGATGTCTGCATAAGCAATCTAGCTTAGTATAGTGAGTAATCAAGTGCTGATACGCATTCAGAAATGTTTTATATTTTTATATTCTTTGCTGTAATATGACATTATTGGAGTAAGTTTGTGATCTGCCAATACTTGATAGTGATACTTTCTGGTTAAATGACGATTTATGACAAGGTGAATAATTTTTTATATATATATTTTATTCACCAGATAACCAAGGGCTGGTGAAGGCAGTTTTGTGTGCAGGGTTGTATCCTAATGTAGCTGAAATCACAAAAGTCCCCACCGCAAAGTCTTCAAAATACAGGTCAGAAATTACCACATTTTAGCTTTAGGCCCATTAAAACGTTTACTGCACTTAAATGTGTCCTAATTCTATGTAAAGTATTGTCGATCAAGTACAATAAAAACTGCATATTTCCCACAGGGGTGCTGGGGGTCTCGGAATGCTCGTGAAGGACAACACAAAAATCCAAGCCCATCCCAAGTCTGTCAACATGAAGCAAACATTTTTTGAGAGCAAGTGGATGGTGTTTTACCATAAACTTAAAACCACAAAGGTTAGCAAGATCACTTTGAGCTCTCAAAATGTGTTTTACAAATATGATAACACATCCGAGGATGAAAGAATTAAACGAAACTTTTTGAGCACAAAATTTTGTTTCATCTTTTAAAACTTGATATGCAACAGTGATTATAAAAATAGCCCATAGGTCCAACTTTGACTGGGTATATGATGCAGGAATATAACCAGACAACTATTTACTGAGTTGATAAACCTGTTTTTATTTCATCCAGGTTTTAATGCCAGTAGTTTTACTTCTGAAATAATGTTTGTTTCAACATCACACCATCACAGGTTTACATCCATGACTGTACAATGGTTTCACCATACCCACTCCTGTTTTTTGGTGGAGAAATCAAGATTTTGAAGGTTTGTTTTTTGCAGTCTAGAAATCTTTAGAAATCAAGTTTTGGTTACAATGTTATTAGGCTTCTTGTGTTTACCCATGATAAGAAAAAGCTTGAAGTTAAAGTTGTTTTATAAGATAAGATAAGATTCTTTTATTGATCCAAATAAATTGAAATGTTTTTTGATTGCATTATACATTTTCAGCACATAAATAAAACAATTTGAAGACAAGACATTTATAATAAATTATTTCAAACAGCCATTCAGTGAGTTCTCTTAGCCAAATCGGGGACTTATTAGTTCTCATGAAGATGTGTGACTTCAGAGGGAGCACGCCGGTAAATTCGTACAGATTGGGGAACAAAAGAATTTTTATATCTTTCAGTCCTCGCCCTGATGGAAAGAATTCGTCCCAAACGGCCCGATCCTAAGTATTTGTGGTGAAGAGGGTGGGATGTATCATCCAAAATATGTTTAGTTTTACAAAAACATCTTTCTTCAAATAGTTCTACAAGTGAAGGATGTTAAGCTTGTGTTATGTTCCTAGCTTTCTTGATTAATATCAGACGTTGAATTCCCACACCAGCAGGTAATACTGAAATTAAGTAGGCTTCCAATTGTTGCTCTGTAGAATAAGTTAATGATTTGTTTGTTTATGCCGAAATTTTACAGTTTTTTTATGTAGAACAGCCTTTGGTTGAATTTCTTATACAGCATTTGGCCGTGCTCATGCCATGTTAGCTTATTATTAATGGTGACACCTAAGTACTTGTGTGACTCCACTTTCTCTACACTTTGTTTTTTTATGTTGAGATCTGTAATCTGGTGTTTCCCCCTCCTGAAATCAACAACCATTTCCTTTGTTTTTTGAGACATTCAGCTGGAGAAAATGTTCATCGCACCAATTGATAAAGCTTGTAACTAAATTGCGGTATAGGCCTTGTCCTTCAGATATTAAGCCAACAATGGTGGTATCATCAGCAAATTTTAAGATTGGAACGGTGTCGCTTGAGCTTTGAATATCATTGGTATATATTGTATACAGTACAGGAGAGAGAACGCAGCCTTGTGGTGCCCCGGTGCTTATTTCTCTGGTTAGAGATACTTGGTTATTTACTTTGACATATTGTGGTCGATTTGTTAAAAAGTTCAGTATCCAAGCCTGAATATTTAAATTGACACCTAACGGACGAGGAAAGTTTCTTTATCATAAGCTGTGGTTGGATAGCGTTAAATGCTGTTGAGAAGTCTAAGATAAGCTCTCTGGCATATGTTTTAGGACTGTCTATGTGATGGTAAAGTCTCCAACAATTGTAAGATTGCATCCTCCGTACTTCTGGCAGGTTTGTAAGCAAATTGGTGGGGGTCAAGTTTTTGCTGTACTTCATTTAAAATTTCTTTCAGAATTATTTTCTCAAAACATTTCATTACAAAAGAGGTAAGTGCAACAGGTCGTAAGTCGTTGTTGCACGTTACCTTATTTTTCTTTGGAATTGGTATGATTTCTGAAGTTTTCAAAATTGCTGGTATTGTGTGAGTTACATAAGATTTATTAAATATGTTACAAAAAATGTATGAGAGCTGCTCTGAGCAAAGTTTAATGAACCGACCACTTAATTTGTCTGGTCCTGAGGCCTTGGCTGCGTCCACTTGTTTAAATAATGACATCACTCCCTGTTCGGTGAACAATAAAGTACCATCCTCTGTATTACTGCCATCTTTAAATAAATTCATCATCTCATTCTGTACTCTTCCAAAGTCCAGGCTGTCAAAACCACAATAAAAGTCATTTAAGTCGTAAACAAAATTCTTCACGTTTTCTCTCATCAGGGATGGGCAATCTTAATTGCAAGTACAATGTGCCAAAAAAGGCTCAAGACACAAGCTATGAAATTTAAACCTAATTTATCTCCAGGCACTGCAAGTTTTGGGCCAGTTTTGAAATTTCAGTTGTGTCGAGAATGGTGTTGCATGTTTTTTGTGTTGGCATTGTCTAGGATATGACGTGACACTCTTGAGGCATTATTTCTGATCATTCTTTAGAGAAATATTGACCACATTTTTCTTTAAAAAAATTCTTTTTATATCCCATTTAAGGAAGGAGGCATGGATCTGGTCTCTGTTGATGACTGGGTCAAGTTCAAAGCCTCGGCGTCTACAGCGCAGCTGGTCAAGGTATGGACCTCTCCACAAAATAAAATGTTTAACCTGAACGTGACAACTTAACTTGTCACACGTTTTTGTTACACACAGTAAATGGGGGTCTAATGCAGACCTGTTTACTCTTACGATTTTGGCGTACCGTGTACCATTTTTGAGGTGTAAACATTATATATACTGTATGTTTATTTTTTACTATTAAGATAATGTATTGAATGATTTTGTGAGGATATCATACGATTTTAAGAGTTTGAGGCTAAACAGATCTGGTAATGGTTGGCATCAACAATACATAGATCTATATTTCTACCATTGAAAAAAAAATATTGGGGGGAAACATTTTAAAAAATAAATTTCTCCAGCCATAGTGCAATGCACCTACTCCTGATGTAATGAAGATTAGCTAAGAGCACTGTGGTGGTGTTGTTTTTTTAACATAATTTGGAAGAGAAAAAAAAATCATTCTATACTATGTTTCATACATCCCTCTGTCACGGTCAGATCGCGTGAGTTTTTCTGTGTGAGCTTTTATGATGTTAATTTGACCAATCGTGGGTGAGTTTCTTTTCCCCGTGTGCCCCACGAGTTTTTATTTTTCTCGGTCAGGTATGACCGGTGTGCTGTGTCGGGAGGAACCACGTGAGGATAGGAGTGTGTAAAAAAAGGGATGATGAGTTGCAGAGAGCGTGACAGTGGCGAACGCGGTGGCTTGGATGTGAGGACGTTAGTTTGTTGAGGGAGATTTTTCTATAGATGGCAGAGGACTTCTGTAATTAAATTAATTTTTTATATTATGTGCAGCATTTTTCTTGACACAAATTTTATATTCTGAAAACCAGCGGATGTTTACTATGCATTTTTCCACTGTCAGGAAGATGGAGGCAATAAATCATATGAACCCTGAAGCTTTGCATCGTTTGTTTTAATAAATACTTGGACTATTCAGCACATCAGCTCTGTAGGGGCTAGACAACAGGGGTTCTAGACCCTTGAAAATTGTTCTGTGGCTAGTACGCAGGGGACCGACCCCTAGACAACGTACGTCACACCCTCATCCTTTGACAATTTTATTTTTCTTTAGTGTTTTAATTTTAATAAATTTTGTCCTATTTTTATTTTTAATCTCAGGATCTCCGCCAACAATTGGACAAACTGTTGACCAAAAAGATCACAGATCCGGGCCCAACATGTTGGGATCAGACCACTTCCGAAGGAGCTCTTATGGCTGCCATTGCTGATCTCATCACAATGGAGGAAAAGGGCTACACTGTACGTGGTCAGAGTATGGGGGGAAGCATTGGTAAAAAGGAAACCGGATCATCGTCCAAAGTTTAGAGTACACTTGCCTTGTCTGTGTATTTAACTGGTTGCCTCCTCTCATAAATTCCTCTCTTATCAGGGGTGGGCAATCTTAAGTGCAAGTACGATGTCCCAAAAAGGCTCAAGGCATGAGCTATGAAATTTAAACCTAAATGGCTGATGGCTTTTAAAGAAAAGACATCTAGGCTTATTTCTTTGTTGACTAAATTGGTTGGTCTAAGTTCAGAAAGGAGAATCAACTTATTTTCTCAGGTATATCTAGATCCTATTGCCCTTGTTCGACATTTAGACCCATCTAAATGCATAGAAATACTGGGCAGTTTCCTGGGGCACCCCAAGCATATCCTTTTGCTAATTTACCTAGGTGGTGACTTGCTGACCAGCTCCATGTGAAATGCCATGCAGGATCTTGTCAATGCTTTTACCTATAATTTATTATTTAATTCATCATGTTCTAATTTTAGTTCTATCTTGTTCTTGTCACATGCACACTTGACACTTCCCTCTCTAATCAAATACTGAACTGAACCCCATGTTTATAAGACAATAACTTCATGGATAATTCTTCTCTTGTTAAAATGTTTCTAATTGTGTATAGTTTATCATGTTTTGTGCTATACACTACAAATGTAGCTGACAGTTGGGGAACAAGTGATGCCATGATTATAATTTAGAAATAAAAACATTGATGTTTGCTTTAAAAAATCATTTCCGCTAGTTTTGTAATTATTTGTTTCAGCAGTTTCATAAAAATGTTGAGAGAGAATGTTCATTAAATGGCAATTCAGGTGTTGATTAGTTGATGACTGTCTCCTTGGTACTCATTTTTTGTACCAAGTTACATACATTTCTAACAGTTACAGGTGCAGGAAAATCCTGGTGTGCAATAAATCTTTTGAACTAAGAGGTTGGACCTAAATAATAACTTTCACTTATAATTGTGATCTAAATATGAAAAAAAATCATTTGTCTTGAGAAGAAAAAAAGTTCAGCTCCAGCTTATCATCAAATCAAATTGCTTTATCAGCTCTATGTAAGCAATAATCGGCTCTATGTAAGCAATCATCGGCTATATGTAAGCAATCATCGGCTCTATGTAAGCAATGCGGAGGGTCGTCTGCTTTTCAGGTACTGCACTTTTGTAAGCCCTTTTTGTTTGTTTTTTAAACTATTGCACTTAGGCCTACAGAATAAGAAAAGGTGGGAGCGGAGTACCCATTGGAATAAATGTTAAAACCTCTCAAAGATGAAATTTTGTATACCGGGGTACCATCTTGCTCAGAGCCCTGGTGTGGGTCCTGGCAATTCTAGTGGATATACTGTGGAACCTCTCATAACGAGCATAATTTGTTCCAGAATCTTACTCGTTATGCGAAACACTCGTTAAACGAAACAATTTTTCCCATACAAATCAATGTAAAATACGAAAATGCGTTCCATGCTGAAAAAATAATAATTTTTCAAAAAAAAATTATTTACATTTATTCAAATAAAATTACTTTATGAATTGTTAAGGAGTGTAACAACTTGGAATACAATTTAGACTTGAAACAAAAAAAGGAAATAAAAATATGAATTTATGACAAATAATTAATCCTTTTTAAATAGAAAACTGTCTAAAAACATTTGTTTTTGCTGATGCTTCGAAATTTGACGAAATTGTTTCACAGCATTATCATTGAATAAATTTGTTGCACGAATAGCCACCTCCTTATTAGGGTGATGCTTCTCAATGTACGATGCAACAGTTTCCCATGCTTTCAGCATTTCTCTTATTGCGCTAGAAGATTGTTGCTCTGCTACTTCCTCCTCCATTAATGAGCTCTCCTCCATAGTCTCTTGCTGTGAAACACGATGCTACTCCATAAGCTCTTCGGTGGTCAACTCTTGACTTCGCTCTTTCACAAGCTCTTCAATATCGTTGTTGTCCACCTCAAGTCCCATGTTTTTGGTCAATGACACAATCTCGTTAACTGTAGACTCCACAGGTACTTTTTCAAAATCACATTCAACAAAACTCTCTGGCCAAAGTTTTTTCCAAGCAGAAGTGAGGGTCCTCTTGGTAACTCCTTCCCAATCATCTTGAGGCAAGCAACGATGTGAAAATGATCTTTCTAAAACTCTCTAAGAGTGAGATGTGTCTCTTCGGTAACTTGAAAACAACGCTCGAAGAGTGTTTTAGTGTAGGGTTGTTGTTATATATATATATATATATATATATATATATATATAAAGAGACTTCCCCTTTCTGCGTATCTCGTTATGCGAAATGTCGCTCGTTAAGAGAGCAACTTCTTCACATTTTTTTTTTGCTCGTAATGTAACTCTCTAAGAGTGAGATGTGTCTCTTCGGTAACTTGAAAACAACGCTCGAAGAGTGTTTTAGTGTAGGGTTGTTGTTATATATATATATATATATATATATATATATAAAGAGACTTCCCCTTTCTGCGTATCTCGTTATGCGAAATGTCGCTCGTTAAGAGAGCAACTTCTTCACATTTTTTTTTTGCTCGTAATGCGAATTACTCGTTATGAGAGGTTCCACTGTACAAGGTGCCCACAGCTGTGATGGAAAAAAAAAAAGAATTAAACTATCAACTTTGAAAATAAGGGGCGAAAAACGGCCTCAAAAAGTCTCACGGTGGCTTTTGATATGATCAAAGATGCAGCTTTCTTATAATAACTTAAAACGCCTGTCTGTGAAATTCAATGCTAGCATAAAGTGATATTTTCATATAACGGAGGGCTATACGAAAAATTATAAGCTTTTCTCTAGTGTAGAGTTAAAAAACAAAAAATAAACTATGGTTGCTATGAATGAATGGTTTGACCTCTCTCTGCTAGAGCTCACGTGCCAGGGAACTGGACAGTCTCCATTGTTTTTCTGTGGTCACAGATAATCGATTGGCAACAGATAAGATAGGTTACCGTACTTACAAAGCTTTTCAGGTTTGGCACAGTCTCTATTATATTAGTGTTTAAATGGGACGGTGGTGGGGGGAACATATCCCTAAAACATTGCATGTTGTCACCAACTACCAACGCCACTTTGTTTTGTAGCCAGGCAGTGACGTAGAAAAAGAGGGGAGGGGGGCTTTTTTTCTTTATTTGGAAGGGCTGCATTTTCTATCAACTACAGAAGTTGTTTTTGGTGGGGTTTTTTCGTGGTAGTGGGTCGGCACTAATACAAACTACGCCACTGTAGCCAGGAATGCCGATGGTTTATTCTGAAACTGAATGGACATAAACAGAGATGTGAGTGGACGCATTATAGCCGATGTATTGTGAAAAATGACTCACATCGCTTAAGACTGTTTGGTTTAGTATCTAATAATTGAAACGGAAAAAAAAATCAGTCCATAGCTTATCTTTCAAGAATTTAAGAAAATTATTTATTCTTTTTTTTTAAAAATGCCTTTGTTTCAAGACGATACCGGTAATTAAAGTGGTTCTCTGTCTAGAACAGTATTTTCACCACCATGTAGGCTATACGCTATTGTTTGTGGTTGCAAGGGATGAAAGACTTGGAATGTCTATTCTCGTATTTAGTTTTTGTAACGTGGGAGGAACAAGCAAAGAATCGAACTTCATGGTGTTCCACTTTGCACAGGAGCTCCATGCAACACGAAGTTGGCAGAACAGCGGCTGCAGAGCGCAAGAGACAGGCCAGGAAGGCGCGGTCTGACTCTGCTCCCGGAGATGCGCCACCATTCCCCTCCACCTACTGCACAAGAGAATTTCGTGCCAGAATCGGCCTCATTAGCCATCTGCGCACCCACAGACAGAACCAGCACAAACTCTGATGATTCAAGTCAAGTGGTCATGGTCGACTCTTGACTGCTAACTTTTGTAATGGAGCGTTTTGTATTTCAATGTGGAATAATATACATTTTTTCATTTTTCTTTTAATATGGTTGACTTTGTACGCGCTTCGAGCCTTTGGGGATGTAGAATAAAAAGACACGAACAAATTGTGTCAATATAACAATATAAGTTACGCTTTAATAATAATTATACATTGACATTATACACAAGTAAACGTTTCGGCACATGCCTTCATCAGTACAAACAAAAAAAACACATTTACATAAGTATAAATTAAATTTACATAATATACATATACATATCCTACCTAAAAAAGAAAAAAAAATAGGAGAGTGCGCTAAAACCAGACAAAAACAAAGTAAAGAGGATGTAACTTGATTTTCAAATGGACTTAATTATTATTATTATTTTTATTATTATAGAACGAAACTTTTTTCTTGTCACCCTCCTTAATTTTTAGCGTGAAACATGAACCAGAGAAAACGGACTAAAATGACTCAGATTATTTGTTTCTTCCCAGATAAATCGCCAGTTCATTTAATTTGAACAACTCCCTGAGTCTTTCTATCTCTTTACTCTTCGGATTCCCCATTTAATTACATAGAGAACTTCGTCACTGTGTGTTAAGATGGAGTTGGTGAAACCCCTGATTATAGGCCCTATACTATGTACACACAAATGATGCATCCTGACCGCAATGTCCACTCTTCTATCATTTCCCATTTAGCTCACACGCAAACAGCTAACCCACTTTTTACAAAACTATTTTGTTAACGAAATTGTCCCACGTAGACTGTAGAGCATGGTCATTAAGTATTAATACTTATAAAAAAGTAAGTAGGTCACATCGTGGCCATTCATTGACCTCGTGAAACATTGCAGATATAATGGCCTTTTAAATACACAGTAGTCTCCCACAGTAGGCCCAGAGCTTCCAACGTACAACATGGGGAGTCACGCAGGAAACGAACAATTTAGGATATCTAAAAGGGCATCTCAAACTATTGAAATTGCATCCCCATTTCTGGTACACATCCAAGCTGTTCTAGGGAATCCGTTTGACCCATTAACGAATCCAGAGGTAAGTGAAATTATAAATGTATCTTTTTATTTTATGGAAAATGGGTTCCTACTTTTTAAAAATAAAAAAAAAAAGTAACTTATGAACTCGGCCCTGCGCAGAATCTCACGGCACACTCACACAGAGATCCTGCCCAGACGGTAGCGGCACACTACAAGTAAAAATACAAAAATATTGTAAACTTTGGGGCTTAAACTGTTTGGCTGAAAATACTAGTTTAAATAGACGTTTCATATTTAATAGAAAATCTGATTGAGCATTTCGATGATCACTAACTAATTGGCACTAGACCTACATGTATCATTGTCCGAACCATTCTATTAATTTCTATCATGTTTGATTTCAGATACGTTATTTCAGCGTACCATCATTCCTCAATTCAAAACATTCCTTTTGAACTTGAAGAGAATTTATTTTATTTTTGTTTGTTAACCATCAGTGGTTTTAATTAAATTAATCAGTAGTGGCTTGTCATGTCATTAAACCCAATAAGTTCAGAAGAAATCATCTGTTACTAAAAAAAAATAAATAATTGTAATTTAAATTAAATGCCTGTGTGACATAGTCTCACTTTTTATGGTAATTTGGTGATCTCGTTTTTGAAACTTCTTAAGATTTTGACTGTATTAACTCTTGTTAGTACAATTTTTAAAAATTTTCAATTTTATTTTAAATAGCGAATAAGTTTTGAGGGGAGAATTTACTCACCAAATTAATATAATAAATTAAATGTGCTCGTATTTTGTATTATTTGACTGACAGATAAATCTTAGTAATAAGCTAATAACTGATGCATTTTATAAAAAACATGGTTTTATTAAAAAGTCGAGTTCGACATAAACCCTGCGGTTTTCCGCCTGTTGTAGTGTAGCCTTAATGATACAGCACACCTGGCAGAATTTCACCTGTGCCAGGAAATCTGGGTATGGAGCTTTGAAATTACTACACAAAAAGATAATTATAATACAATACAGTTTATCTAAATAAATAATTTGACTGGTCGTATCTTGTTGATAAAAATTTTTCAAAGCTCTACATTATAAAAGTGGTTTATCCTATAGTTTTATACAAACTGTACCGTAATCGAATATAAAATGTATGATTGGGCTACAAGTAAAAATAAAATCTAAGGCAAATAAGGGGAATAAAATATTTTAAATTTGAACTGGAGTGCATGAGTTGTCTCTCCTTAATAAGAATTTCCATTTGTTTTTCTTTTTAAATCTCAATTAGTTTTTTCTTTGAATAAATTTCTATAACTGTTCTTTAAAATATATTTTTTAAGAAAGTATTTTTGTCTCCTATCCTATTATGCTTCATCAAACAAAAAGTTATCTTTACAATACCTCCCAAGCCCTTTTTTTAATTTTTATAATAAGGGGAAGAACTGTGTATCTATATTAATATAGAAATGCCATTTTCTGAAGTTATTTAGTTAAGCTAAACTAAACCCTTGAATTCCTTTATTTCATTTTAGGGAATTGTAAACTTGGGGATTGCAGAAAATAAATTATGTGAAGATTTAATGGTGGAAAAGGTTTGTAAAATCTTAAGAATAATTAATAATATGATGTTTTTAATTGATCAGAGCAATTTAAGTATATTTAATATATATATGTCCAAATATATATATGTCCAAATATATATATATATATATATATACCCATATTTAACTAATTGAATATACAATTTGGGGAATCTTTATATGTTAATCATTTTTGCCAAATTTTGAGATATTTTAAAGTAGCACTTAAATATTTCACATTTTAAGATTTTTTCCAACTTAAAAGACCAAACGATGCTCTTCAACAATTAAAAGATATCAACTGTTATTGTCAATGAATTTTAAAATGCTTAGCCATCCTGAAAATTTCCTGCAAATGCACATTTTCATGACATCTGAGAGGTCCAAGTTAACATTGAGGATATTAAAATTCATAATTATTTACTAATAAATTTATATAAAAAAGATTTGAATGAAGAAATGTTTTTTTTAAATTCCTTTATTAGATGAAGTCAGTGCAAGCAATTGAGGAAAGTCCTTGTTTATTATATTATGATGTTAACAGTGGAACGGCTAGGTACAATAGATATTGTTATTTAAAATAAGTCTTTAAAGTGAAACATAATCTTATACACTTTTAAGACCTTCTTTAAATAACATTAACAATATTTGTGTTAAGTCCTCATTATATAACCTGGAACAGAGAAAGGTAATCACTGGAATCTATTACCATAAAAGGGTGGCACCTGGTAAACTTTCTTTTAAAATGTATATGTGATTTAAAAACATATACTCTTTCTTTGTAATCATAAACCAAATTTAACCCCAACAAGATATTTGACCAAGCATAATTCATCAAAAGATATTATTGTTTTAAATTTTATAAATACCATTTTTGTTGAACAGATCATAAATAATTGTTCCATCAAATTTTGGCAAATTAAAATATCTTGCAAGAGAAAGCTATGTATAGTATAAAGCATTAAGTGATCATTAATTGGTTAAGATTTTATGTTGGGTAAAGAATTATAAACAGACTGACATATTTCATGTTAAGTTTAAAAATTATGGTTTAAAAGGATAATATTAATAATATCTTCAAACGATATTAACACATTCATATTTCCATGAATTTTCTTTTGAAAAGTGCAAAGAAATCTGCAAAAAGATTCATTGACAACTTTTTAAACCCAATAACAGAGATTGATGAAAAGAATGTAAGTTTTCTTTAAATAATATAATCCTCAGTGTATATAGTTTCAAATTAAACATCCTACCTTTAGATAGTCTCACAATCCTTGATTACTGTATTCATGATATAAATACACTTTTTTCAAATTTTTGAATGTTTATGATAGCATTACAATTAGTTTTATTAGAAAATTTAATGATAATTTTCAATATTTTAGCTAGGTTTCACATTGGAACAAAAAAAAGTTTATCAAACAATTGAAAATTGCCCTGCATGCTTTTAATAGGTTGCTGGTCCCTTGGTTTATGCTATATAATATCAGACTCAAACTGAAACTAAAATGTATGTCAAATCTAAAATTTAGACTAAAGCTCACAAAAAGAGGTACATTTTATTAGTTTATTAACTATTTCACTTTTTATTTCTTTAGATTGTTATTATGAGTGGCCTTACAAGCAGCTTAGAGACTCTAGCATTTGCTATTGCTGACAGTGGAGGTATTTTGACCACCTCTCAAAAAGTTATATTAAAGCACTTAACGCTTACTCAAGACTAACAAATTAGCTTTTTCTTTTGTTATAATTTGGTTTACGACCAATGTTTAAAGAAATGTTAACTGAATTAGGAGCATTAATTGCAATGAAATAACATAAACCCTGCACCACTTAGAATCTCTGTAAAATCTTTCTTAATGCTTTTTAAAACATTAAATTTTTTTTCTTTAATATAGAAATGGCTATATAGTTTAACAACATAACTTCCATTTTAGGATTTAAAAAAAATGTTGTTTTCATTATTCAAAAGTTAATTTTTTTTTTACAAGAAACTAATCATTTTTAAGAAAGCTAATATTTATAAATATTTACAGAATATATCATGGTGCCCTCCCCATATTATTTTCGCATAAGAAATGACATCCAAGACAGAGCAGAAGTCAATGTGCTTAATGTACCTTTACAGTACAAGGTTAGGTCTATAGTCATATAATTAAAGAGCATGATTTAGATGTTTTTGATTAATTTTGACATTAGCACATGATTTTATTATTTTAACTTTGGATACATCTTTTATTGTTTTAATAATGTCATTCATTAATTTAAAATTTCCCACTCTCTGACTTCCAAGATTTATTTTCTTACAGTTAAAGTTTTTGTCGTGTGTTATTTTTAGTATATCTACATATGAATATGTAAGAAGTCTTTGAATACCAGAAGATTTTTTTTAAAGGAAATAAAGTAAAATTCACACTCACATACAATTAGCCTGAATATAAAATTATTTTATTTATTTAATCTTCATCTACCATACCACTGTCTCAACCTCATATTAATTTATCACGAATGTTATTTTAAAAAAAAAACAGAAGTGATTAACAAATGTTTTAATTTTTTTTAAAACCTTTCTGCTTCAGACAGATCACAAACCTTCAATGTGTGAAATGAACTCAGAGATCTTGGAAGAATATTATCAAAAGGCAATATCAGAGGTCAGAAGTCAGTATGTGTCAGTGTATTTATTAGAAGTTAGATCATAAAGTACAAGTTTGATATTAAAGCAATGGGAATACAAAATGATAAAACTGGTGGATCTGAAAAAAGGAGGCTTGAGCTTGAAAATGATTGTCCATAGGTTTTATCTTTTTAACATTAACATTTTAAAAATGTATTTTAGTGGATTGGTGTATTATCTATCAATACAAAGTTGAATAAAAAACATAGTCTTAATAGTCAACATAGAAACAGTGGCATACAATTGGGAGCGGGGATAGGGTTGTTTTTTTGTGTGGAAGGGGTGGCAAAAATCTTGACCTACCCCAGTTGGCTCAAACCCTAGGGGGCCATCCATAAAAGACGTCCACCAATTTTTTGCTATTTTTTACCCCCCCTCCACCCTTGTCCACTTTTGACTTGACACCCCCCCCCCCCCTAATTAATGAATATTTTGGGAAAATGTACAACAATATAAAGAGTATGTATTTACAAAGATTTTTTTTAGAAATTCCAATTATTTGCAGGCAAAATTCTAAATGAAATAATAACTGTTCAAAAAGATTTAATGAATCACTGTATTAAAAGATGTAATAAACAAATAATCCACCATTCTTCAATCAACGGAAAATTCGGACTGCAGCCATTCAAACATGTTTCGTATAATGACAACATTTGTTCTTGAGTCTTCAATTGCTAATTCAATTTGAGTGGCAGTCTCTTCATCTGATTCGTCTGCCATATTATGCTCACTAGCAGGAATATTGCAATGGACGACCTTATGTTTTTTCATTGCCTCCTGTGATGGGAAATATTTACCGCAGAAACATATTCTCTTGGAAATTCTCCCAGCCACCGATGGACAATAGAGATCAAAAGGCATGCTACTGTAACTGTGACCGGGCTCCAGACCAATCATTGCAAGCCTCTGGAACAGTGATCCATAAGTACCACTACTACTACCAATAGCTGCAGCCATGACGCCTGCTTCATGACTAATAAAAGGTACCAGAGCTGGAATGAAGCGTTTGGGAAATAGTTCATTATAGTTGGTTCGTCTTGCTCCACAGCATGTTACATCATTACATTTGATGATCTGCAGAGAATATTGAGACTTGAACATGATTCCAACACCAATTCACAGAGAGAGACGGAAGATTTGTGCTTGTGCTGCTTGGTTCAACATACTGTGCGTGCACATTATAGCCATCAATGACAGCCTGACCCATACTTCAGCGAGTATTTCCCCTGCCTTTTTAAAGTTTGCTTTTTCAAAGTTGTTGTCTATAGTTTTACCATTTGCGTCCAAGTGGGATCCGAAATGATCATGGGGAAGAATGAGGCCTGACAGGTCATGAGACAAAGGGGCCATTCGTCGTTCTACCGCATTGTAGGCACTGTGACCCGGAGCATTACACGCTATAAAGAAAGCATCAAGATTGTGCTTGGTAAAAAATTTATACGCAGCATTCAATGTTTTTGGATAACGTGGGTTCTCGTATGGGCCTCCGTCAACGGTAATAATTGCTATAGGCTTTACTAGTCCACCATTTGTACATGCCACATTCTTGAAAATATCAAGAGAGACAAGTACATCAAAATCTGCAACATGTGATGCAGCAGTACTGGAATCATGTTTACCACTCCTTATTGATATGCATGTTGGTCCGGAATAGGTCACACGACCATCCTTGATAATACATGCAGCATAAACTGAAATTTGTTTTTTAGATTAAGATTGTATTTTTAAATTTAAATATATTTTTACATTTTTTAGGAAAATAATTTGTTGTCCTATATCTAATTTTTTAATAAAAA
>CAXITT010000023.1:291797-330274 GCA_964033795.1 Lymnaea stagnalis | reverse complement strand
CCCCCCCCCCCCCCCCCTTGTCCTCTTTAGTCCACTTTTTGCTGAACCCCCCCCTCCCCCCTTTTATGTGGACGTCTTTTATGGATGACCCCTAGCTATGCCACTGCATAGAAACAAAAAAAAAATATTTTTTTCAAGTGTTAATTAAATTAACGAAATTTTGGAACAAGACATTGTTATTAAATTAAGGAAATCGTGGAACAAGACATTGTTACTAAATTCACCATTAATGCTAACATTTACTTTAAGATGCATTAAGAAAGGAAATCATGTCACTGCAACTGAAATTCATTCTTGGACACATTTAAAAATGACAAAAATTCACAAATCTGTTGAATCATATTTCAGAATAAGGTTGTCCGTGGTATTTTGTTGAGTAATCCCAACAATCCAAGTGGGGATGTTCTGACAGAAGATCAGCTGCTGGATATTCTAGAGTTTGCCAACAGGTATTTATTAAGACTATTCATTGACTTAATCTCATCATGAAGAGGAAATCAAATAAATACTTATTACCTATCTTGAAATCAATTTTGATTATTTATTGATTCAAATTTTATTATGAGAAACTGTCCCTAGTAGGATGCTCTTCTCATTTTCAATAGAAAAAAAAAAACATAAGCTCCATCATGTCTTTTTTTGTCAATCACAGACACAATCTCCACGTTATTGCCAATGAGATATATGCCCTCTCAGTATTTGATCCTGAAATCACTTTCAAAAGTCTACTTTCACTTCCACTGCCCAATCCAAACATGGTGCATTTTACATGGGGCTCTAGTAAAGTAAGTATTCTGGAGAAGATATGTGTGTGCAAATGATTTTAAAGTTGCCCAAATTGTTATGAAAAGCCATATTAAGGATTGATTTTAAAAATTTGATTTTTTGAAGATACTTTTTTAACAGAAAACTATAATATTCCATACACTGGTAAAGAAAATCCAGCACCCCAAAATTTGGTGGTTCCAAATTATTTTTATCTGTTTTCAAGTTAGATCTTTTAGAAATAATCTATAGAAATAAGTGTTTTACCTATGAAATAATCCAAAACCATTACAGTATTTTTATTTAGGTTTGCCAATCAGACATTTTGTTAACTCAATCGATTTATAACGTGCAGGTATTAACTTTTTCTGACTAAACATCTTGTTGCAAAATCTGTATTGAATTATGTCTCCAGGATTTGGGTCTCTCAGGATTCAGGATTTCTATGGTTTACACCAAAAACCCAAATGTCCTGAGCTACTGCCTCTCTGTATCAGCATTCACAACAGCTTCAAGACTTATCCAGCACAGGCTGCAGGAAATTATTGATGATAAAGGTAAAGAGCTGCACAATTATAAACCTACCACATTCAAGCTGCTGCCCTTCTATAGCTGCATAGTGTTTATTTCCTGTTGAGTACTTTTATGAAATGGATGTCTGATACAGAGCCAGCCCCTGTGACCTCATATTGTCTGCTCTGTGTGCATGGAGCCACTGCCATTCACATGGAGCCTTTTGAATTTGAGAGTTGGTTGATCTGACACTTTAGGTTTAAATTGACCAGTGGATTTTGATTTAAATATACGAAACAAGGTATGGGAAAACATAAAAATTTATGACATAACAAAACGAAAAATTTTTCGGCCAGAAGCCTTCTTCAGTGAACAAACAAGTGACACATATATAAAAATGAAAATAAACACTTAGCTGAAATGTAAAATCTGAGAAGACAGCAAGAAGAGAGTTAACATAGGCTATAGATGGGAGGAAGAGAGGAAAAGTAAGTCTGCTGTAATTTGTTGTAAAAAGCAGTGGGGGGGGGGGGCAGAGAAAAAGATTTAATAATTGATAGAGAACATGACATTCCTGCCATGTGGTGTCAAGGTCCCATCAATGTATATCAGTTTGTTCTCCAAGTTCACCCTGGTGGGCCTGTTGGTACATAAAAGCAATGGTGGTGACATTTTTTCTTCCTTCTTGCCCTATTGCCTATTTTAACTCAGGTTCTTCCCTACTAATAGTATAATACACTCCTCTTGCTGTCCTCTCAGACAATACATTTCAGCTATGTGTTTGTTTTAAATTATGTATATGTGTTACTCCTTTTTTGTACACCGATAAAGGCTGAAACCTTTGATGTTTTGTTACATCCTTTTTTCAGGTTTTCCCATAACATGCTTCACATATTTCTTTCTATCTATTTCCTTCCTGCAGTCTCTCCCCCACCCACTAATTATCATGGATTTACGCCTTCCTGCAAAGTTGCTAACTTTCAAGATGTGATGGTGTATTTTAAATTAATTAAATTGTTTCAAAAATTCAAGACTGGCTGTCTAAAGTTTTCCTGCCTACAAAATTCAGCCGAATGCAGAAAAGATACCAAGAAATAACTAGCCAACTAAGGCAGCATGGTGCCAGAGTGCATACCAGTGGAGCCACTATGTTTATATGGTTGGACCTCAGAGAGGTAAATAACTTCCTTTTTTTTTTTTAATTGGCTGATAAGTTTAAACAATCTTAAAAATGATGGGTGTTTCTTTTTTGAAGGTGGCTATGTCCACAGTGTGTATTTTGGAATGTTTTTGGTTTTATTGTTAAGTTGCTGCACCAGGGTAAATAATAATATGAAAGCTGCACCAGGGTAAATAATAATATGAAAGGAATGTTGCAATACATTACACTGCATTGTGCAATACTAGCCTCAATACTGATACTGCATGATTATCACCAAAGAAAGCAAAAGAAAGCAAAAGCAGAATTAGACTCCAATCCAACTAGTAGGATCCAAAACAATGTGCGCCCTACAGCCTAAAATAAGACTGGCAAAAGTATCTACATACCCACCATTGAATATAGCCTTGGTCATATTCACATGCAAAGGACAAAGGACACTGCACAATTATCACCAGAGAGAAGATTACTCACAATGATGCCATTACTGTTTATCATATCTTGTTTCAGTTTTTACAAGAGCCAACTTTTGATGCTGAGAACTCTCTTTTCCTAAAGTTCATGTCCGAAAAGGTTTTTGTTGTTCCGGGTAAAGAGCTCTACAACCAGGATCCTGGGATGTTCAGAATTGTGTTTACACTAGATGAGCCAGTTATTAAAGAGGGTATGAATATGAAAACTTAAAGCTGATCATTTTAAATAAAAAAAATATTTGTTAGTACAAGCACATTTAGATATCTGGGTTATCTTAATACCTGCATTCTGATAATTTTTGTTCCTCTTGCTTCAGGTATCAGGAGAGTGATCAAAGTCTTACAAGACTGCAGAAGGCAACTGTGACCCTAATTTAAGTTCTTATCACTTAAACACAAACTACGTATAACAATTTATTCTGCACAGGACCAGTACTTGCTTTACTGTTCAAAACTTTTATCAAGATACCACTTGTTCTGAATACAAATGTAGTCTCAACAAATGCAGGAAAATGGCTTTATTTAGTGATGATTTTTTTGCTGATAAGTCTAATAAGTTTAAAATAAGTTTAAAGGATAACATAATAAACTATTGTAATTGTTTTAAGAAAAATGAAAACTTCTTATTGGAGAAATACCATTTGACTACCACTGCATGTTTTATGTGATTATTTTCATGCTTGTAGTTATTGTAAAAAAAGTCAATATAATTTAGACTTTAAAATACACACAAAAAAGTAAACGTAAAACTGAGAAGATGATATGATGGATTTTAATTTTAAAATACCTTTCCTGAAATAAAGAAAGTACAACTGGCACAAAGGAAATGCAAAACTCTTTTAAAGCTCGTTAAAAATTAAAAATAAACTGTTACTGGTGCATCTGAAATAACTGACCTTCCATAGCTGTCAATGATATTTATATATTTTTCAAGAGGATATACTCTTAATAAAGTAAAAACAACTATTTTAATAAGCAATCTGTTTATACAAAAGTTTCAATATTAGGAGAATGTAAAAATTTATTGTAAAGATACTTCCAATATGACATAGTTAAATATGAGATTCATTGGAAATAAAATTTTAGCTTAACATTTCTACAATAAAAATGCTACAACAATTATTATATGTTTAGAAATCATTTCTTTAAAAGATATAATTAATTATATTATTTAATTTCTTTTAAACACACAAAAACCATGGGGTGAAGTTTATTTCCAAATCAATGATATGCAAGGCGGAACAATGCTCTTACCAAGAACAATTCGTTCACCCCATAACTTTTACAAAGCAAACCATGGACGGCAGCCAGCAAGATGGTTTATCGGTCAGAGGAGGGGAATCAGTCAGGGTAGTATAATTTAAAGAAATGTGTTTTGAGTGCAGTTTTGAAGGCCTGGGTGGTTGGTATATTCCGGATGTGTAGTGGCAAAGAATTATAAGAGAAAAAGGTTGACAGAGTCAGTAAGATAAGATGGGAAGCATTCTGATACAAAGAAATAATTTCCTGTTCAAATCGAAAGAAGAAAAAAAACGTCCACACAAGTGCGGATAAGTCAAATCATCGTTCGTAACCTTATTAAGTAAATTAGACATGTTACCATCAAGCCATTAAGAAAACATTAACAGGCGAGTATAAAAGCCTGAACATCTTAAGTCTTTACAAACAACATTAATCATGACAATGAACTTACAGTATAACATATACACTAAAGAAAGAAATTTGAGCTCACTGTAGCTGGCTGATGGGGTATAAAAATACACTACATCTTACTAATCAGTGGATCTTTGTCAGGGCTGCCAAACCTTAAAGAGTCATTGAAAAAGCTTTAAGAGATAAACTGTAATCATGAAAATATATTATAGCTAAACTTTGAATTTGAGGGATTTTTAAAAAAACTTTTCCCCCCTCTTTAAATCGCTTTTAACCAAGAAATAAAAACATCAAAGCGCCCACCCAAATCTTTTGATTTTGTATTAATCTATGTTCTATGTACCAGTACATAACTATTTTGAAAGATTTTTAACTCTTGAGTCATCTTTACACGTTCACTAGTGTCTTAAACGCACTTGAAACATTACTACACTATTACATCTGGTCATGAGCCAGCCAGACCCAAACTGTAAAGTAAAAAACTGCGGGAAAAACTACTAAATGCTTGATAAAGCTTAGCCTTCACAAACAATATGAAATTGAAATTAATAGAAGCATGAAATAGAGAGTGGGGGGTTGGGAGAGACCTTGTATGTTTCAGATGTAAAAGTGTGTACAGCATAAAAAGTGATTTCTCCAAACTTATCACTGTCGAAACAGATCAGTTAGATATTTTGAACATCTCTAATATATGTTCTGCTTCTGGTTCATCCTGCTTCCTCTTCGAAACCCCTCACGTTTTATATTAATAATACTGAGTGAAAAAAAGGCTGCCTGAACTCAGGTAAATAGGATGATTTTGTTTTCTTTAAGGGTGGTCAATATTATTCAGTGTCATTATTGTTTGTGTTCCTCTGTCACACAGCGAGCTTCATGCGTAATGTCAGAAATCCGACAAAACATTTTTGCCTGGCATTAAAAAGGAATTTTATTTTTTAATGTCATTTTTTTTCCTCCACATAAATAAACAACAGTATCTTCTCTGTCCATGGATTTTTTCTACAAAGTCATCTCTATTCAGGAATCTGGCAACTGCCTGTTCCTATCAGTGGGTTATTTCTTGACACAAATGGTTGACGAAGGATATGCACTCTCACTTTGACATAGGGCAGCAAAAAGTTAATTCTTTTTTTCTAACACTTGAACCCACCAGGTATTTTATCAAAATACCCAAACTCAGTGTAAAATAACTGCACCCAGTTAAGCCCTTTTTATTTTTTTTTAAATTTGACTAGCAACTTTTTTTGAGATCCAACAGCAACAACAAATTAATATCAATATGACCATATTCAAATCCAGTGATAATAATAACAGAAGGATATGTATTTTAATACTGTACAAATGCCAACCTTAAAATAATTTATTTTTAGTTTCATGACCTATGGGTTGATAGACACCACTGGATGATTTAAGAATGACAAGAGTTAAACACTTGCGCGAAATGAACAGAAAGAACACTTGTTTATAAATCACTGCCCAAAATGAACAGCCAAGTGATCACCGTCGAAAATAAAAAATGCTGTTGATCGTATTATATAAAAATATATTATTGTAAAATAAGCGTTAGGAAGCAAGGCAAACATTATTCTAATTTAATGATTCAAATTTAAATAAACGTTCATCAGCACTGTAAGAAATTTATATATGGTAGCTCAAAAGAATGTAAACGATTTTTAAAATTAAAGTTACAAGTTGTAAGGGAAAAAATGTTTAATGAGGGTATTTAAATTATAAGACATTGAACCAAAAACTAAAATCTTCGCATTTGTTCTTTTATAATAATGAAAAGAAAATTGATCTGTTTCAGTTTATTGGTAACTCACAGCACAGTTGATTGTGTGAGATCACCCTAATCATGGTACCATGGTACTATAGAATGTTAGTCTAGATTTCATAGACCTTTTGTTTTCTTGACCAAACCTGTACATGTGTACCTGTACTTGTGCACCCATACTTGTGTACATGTACATGCATACTTGTACTTTTGAGGCCTATAGTGTAAGTAGCAAATTTACCAAAGGTTTAAAAAACCATGGGGGTGGGGGGAGGTGGTTTGAAGAATAAAACCCAATTAGTGAAGCCATGGATGAAGAAACTATTAAGGATTTAAGTAAAGCCATTTAGAGTAGCCATTATTACCGAAAATTTATTTTAAGCTTTTACTGAGGATGAAACATGACATGAAGACTAGCCAGCCACAATTTTCTAAAGTATCGGTTGGAAGGAGGGCGGGGGTTGGTGTTCAGTCTCCCCAACGACACTTTTGACATGGCCTCAGAGTAGCGACAACTTTTAGTCGGGCAAACTTGCGTATGAAGTTTTTATGTGTATGGTCGGTAAAGCCAGATAGACGTGAGGCGGTGGTCAAGAAAACAATGGAGGTAAATACTTTTGATCTGTAATAAGAGTAAACTACCAAGGACTTTCAACAACATTACCAAGTCCAAATACAACCTGACCATAATTTTTTAACAACAGGCGTACTAACTGTCCTTAATTTCTTAACAGCCCTTGCATGAGCTTGCACCATTTTCTCTACAAATTTATTAATACAACCAGGCACTAATAACTTTACAACATTTGACCTATATTAAACAAGAGATCACATTTTGATATCATAATACATGCAAAGCGGATGCAGATAAATAATCTGTAATCTTTGGTAAGTAATTGGTGTGCATTACAATTTGCTTCAGATACAATTCATTTTAAAAAATAGAAGAAAATATCAAATACATAATCAAGTTTTTAAACATTCACATTTAAAAAAAAAAAAAATATGTTATAAATTACTTCAACGCCCAACAGGTCATGTTTTATCAGCTGCTTAAAACAAAATCAATGCAAAGTCATTTCAAACAGTAGTCACACTTTATAAAGTGTACCAGTAAATGTTTTTTTGCTTGTTGTTATTTATAATTTGATTTTAAGATTCATTAAAAAAAAAAAAGATTATTTTTAACAAAAGTTTTAAAAAAAAACAAGCAAGTAATAAATTCATAAATAAAAGCGGTACATAAGAATATACAATGCAGTTTCGAGATTTTAAAATGCGGTCATTACGTTTAGTGCATTAGAAGAACATCAGTTTCGGGTTAATGTATTAGTATCAATTTTTTATCAATTCAACTTAGAATAACTCGTTCAAGCTTTTAAAGAAAGGCTTAATTCATGTGTTCTTAACCTATTTTCATTCCCACTGCCACACCCGCTCATAACTTCAATACATTTCCCCACACCCCCACCAAACATGCTTTCCACATTGGCCCAAAATAAAAAATGCTAACAATAATGCAAATAAATTCAAATTTTCTGTTTTTTTCCCTGACACTGCCTCCCACACCCCCAGGGTCCTTGGTTGAGAACCCCTGGCTTAAGTAGAGGCTTTTTGATAAGGTTATGTCATTTCATATATAAATGAGTTACTGGAAATATAGACCACTGGAAATTGGTACGAAGGAAAACTGTTTGACAGAAGTGTGTTCGAACAGAATCTTGTTCCAAATGAAATAATGGGAAAAACCTTAAGCAGGTAAATTTTATTTAAAAGTTTACATTTACCCCATTTCTCACTCTCATCTTCCATTAAAAAGCATTACAAAAATTAATCTCCACTCAACGAATTTCTTTTTGAACAAATTTCTGTTGAAACAACTTCTATTTGAACAAATTCCCTTCAAGCCAATTTCTTTTGTACAAATTTCCGTATACTGCATGAATACATTTATTGTCGACGTGATCTTTCTCTTACATTAAATAGAAACTGTAAAAAGGCAGTTTCTATGATATATTATTGGCGTAGCTTTGAGCATTATTTTATTGTCATTAAGTCAAAATATTGACTTTATCACTTTAAAATAGGTTGAATTAAACAGGAAATAAAATGTAAAAATTTTGAAACAATTAAGCTGCGTATTCATTTTAAATTTAAGTGATGAAAAAAGTGTGGAAGTTATGTCAAAGCAAAATGAAATTACTTTAATGACTGACTTCACTAATAAGGAAAATATGAAATATTTAAGACATACATGGATTTAAAGTCAATAAAGATATGCTGTATAATTAGTTAGGGCGATTAAAAATATCCTATAACATAACACTTGTGCATAAAAGATTACACATTGACAGTGCAGAACACTGCTCTTATAGCTTATATATGGTAAAAATGTTTTTTAAAACATTTACGAACACAGCTAACATTATACATCTTGGTGAGGCAAGACTTGGTGCCATGTCAGAGACCTGGGCAGCAATGTGATTCAACGAAGGAGGTGAATATCAAGTTTTTGACGTGGTGAGTTATGATCTCAAAAAAACTAAACTTCCAACGTATTCAACATTAAAAATGCATTTTTTTTTCTTTCTGGCATCAGTCCGTCACAATGTGACGATGGTGTTGACTGGATTTTTCTTTTAGATTATAAGATGGTTCCTAAGACGACAAATTGCCTCCCTCCAGCACCTGGATAACCCAAGGGAACATCATATGTGGAAGCTACAGCTTGGCACCAATAGCGCCGCAGGAGTTGTCAGAATTGTTCTTGTGTCAATGTTATCCGCCTAATGAACTCCATCTCTGGGTTCGAATTCAGAGTTTCCTTCACTTGCCATCCAAGGTTATGGGGTCCCATCCACCCAGGGTGCAAGTGATATTTTTGCTAGGCTGGGTCTTTGGTGGGGATTGAACTCCAGACCATAAGGTTGAGATTGACTCAGATTAGACCACTCTGGCACTCAAAATTGTACAAATCACTGCATGAGTACAATTTTGAATAAAGCTCTAAATAAATAAAAAAATGTTTTGCTGATAACTGCACAGTTTAATTTAAAATATATTTTCAGTACCGGTAGGAACCAAACGAGGTGAAATTTTAACTTTAACATAACAATCACAACATTAGTGGAGTTGTGTTGCAGCGGACGTCTTTTTTTGTTCCATGTGCTTCATGCAACTGTCAGATCTCTGATCAATACAGCATCACAGAACACTGCCTGTGAATTCATCTTGACAAAGCTGGTCACAGATCTGACGGAAGGGTTTCTCCCATAGGGTCTGGGTCTCTGCTCCCCGTCATGTTTATTTTTTGTTGTGTTTTTTTACCAAAATGAAGTAACTCCTTAACAAAACACTGGCTCAATTTATTTTGCACTTTTTTTTTTGCCACACTTAAATTTCCACATTGATGTATCCCGTTGTTGTGACCCATTCCTGCCAGGCCAATATCATTTTGGCTTCTTCCATTTTTCAACAGTGTTGTTGTACCCTATGGGTATGAGTTTTGTTCATCAAATCACTGCCTTTATAATGTTAGCTGATTCAACTGCCATAGGTCATGTCAGAGAATTTATCTGCAGAGAAGCACCAGGCCCACATCATAATTTCAATCTTGTTCTGTTTTAATTGAGAATACTCTCTATTGAATCATCAGACGTCTTTCTTGCCTCTGCTTGGTTCCTTGGGGGTTTTCTGATCTGCTCTACATACCTTTTATCGGGTATTAAATCTTCAAGAGGCATCTTACGTAATTTCTGTAGCATGGTCCCAGAAAACCTGTCAAGGACACGTTCATTTTTTATGCTTAGGGTCAAGTTGTCACAGCCGACATCCAGCCAGTCAGGTTTGCAGGTTCGGAAATGGAGAAAGTGCAGCACAGACTCTGGCATGGTGTACCTGAATGAAAATTACAAAACAAAACATGGGTTTTGTTGTTTTTTAAAAAAAATATGAAGCCATTGTCATTGAAGTGTGTATGAAAAATAATAAATATCCAAAGGAGGTTAGATTGTAATATTTACAAAATTTTCCCGGAAGTATTTACAAATGTATTGGACCGATGAGTCCATTCAATTTGGATATTAGCTCAAGGTCAGGGATGAATCCAGACAAAATCAAACCCACTATCACTTAAGTTGTGAGGCGGACACTCTTACCCTTTTACAATAGGTCTGCCGCCATATAAACGTGAAAATTAGGGCTGACTGTTTTTAAGAGACTGATCTAGATAACACTAGAGAAAATACTTCACCAACCCACAGCTACCAATGTATAATCTTAAGTTAGACATATTTGGCCTTAGAATCGATACCATTTTTGCATATCAAATCCTATTCCAGTACCAATGTGCAAGATTGTCCCAAAAAAAATAATAATAATAATAATTTGAGAAGCTGAAGAATATTATTTTAAAAAAAAATTATAAGTCCACTAAGTCCATTTAAATTTCTGATTACAACTCTGCATCAAAGTGAGCACACAAGAAGACACCCTTACGTTTTATAACCCTCCTTTGGTATGCTTTCATGGGTAGCAGCCAGCCATGTACGTTTGGGGAAATAGATCCACTTTCTACAGTACGGCTCAATATGTGTGCCGGATGTGAACTGCCAGTGGTAGAGGCCCGGTTTGGGGTTTGACCACTCTGGCGGTAGAAGTATAGGGTCCATCCTAAAGGCACTGGCGTCACTGTGATTCATCAGAAGGTTCTAAGAGATAGAAAATTATTTTGATCTGTTCTATGACAAGTTTTCTTTTATCATATGAGAGGGAAATGTTTTAATATCATATGAGAGAAATGCTTTTTTATCACATGACAATGAAATGTTTTTATATAATATGAGAGGAAAATGTTTGAATATCATATGAAAGGGAAATGTTTTTATATCATATAAGAGAGAAATGTTTTTATATCAGAAGTTCATTGTAGTGAAATATTAAAAAAGTGTTCATTAGCTCCATTTAATAAGTTAAGTTAAAATAAATGGGGCTTCAGTGGCCAACAAGGGGAAGTTGAAGGAGAGAGAGCATGTGAGAGCCGTGAGAAGAGTGGGAAGAATGTGTTTGTGTGTGGAATCATTAGTTAAAATATCGGTGTAAGCTACCAATTTATCCAGCTGGCAAAATGTGTGACAAAGAACATGATCAGTATCAAAATATAAAGAATGCCTACAGGCAGAATGAAATTTGAGAATGTACAAACCTGCACGATCCAATTCACAGACGCAAAGGGCCGTATAGGTACAGGCAGCTCATCAAAGTCTATGGTCATGACAAAATTGTAACCACCCAGTCGATACTGACAATCTCGAACAACAAGGGTTTTATCCTGGCGAGCCTGGCGTGTCTGTCCATTTGTCTCGGTGAATTTCACATCGGGGCCTCCTGAAGAAATAAAAATTTTTGTTTATATATTGTTAAATTAATCATTGCACTTCGACACCTTCCTTTATAATGTAATAGGCCAGTGGTTCTCAACCTTCCAAATGCCAGGACTCTTAAATACAGTTCATCATGTGTTGTGACACCCCCCACCCCCCAATTAAATTATTTTTGTTGCTACTTCATAAATATGTGTTTTCCGATGATCTTAGGCACCCCCTGTGTAATGGTCGTTCTACCCCCAAAAGAGTCACGACCCACAGGTTGAGAGCCGCTGTAACAGAAAAATGTTATGTTGATTCCAGCGGTGATGAAGTTACACTCAGGACTAAAATAACTGGGAACTAAGGATCTTAACTAAGGCTTTACCCTTCAAGCAATTGTCACGTATTTTTTAATTTAAAAAAAGAACTGTTAATAATTCAGCATTGCTATGCACCTATTTTACTACGAGGCCTGTATTCCACCAACTCCAAGAACCCAGTCCGCACATAATACTCAAACACCCGGAGCGAATCAGCGTCGAGATTGTTGTGAAATGTAAGGACTTTGCTTGCTCCGATCAGCTGCATGAATATGAACCACTCTAACAGCCGGTGAGGCTCAAGTCTTAAATAAGCCACCTGAGGAAAGAAAGATAATCTCTCATCCAAATATATGAAGGTTTAGGTTAATATAAGGGATATAATCATTAAAGAAAAAGGGCCAGCATGCCAGACAATTTTGAGAATTCCATTAAATTCAAGAACCCGCCCCGTTAAATTTTAATCACATGAAACTGCGCCAGGGGTGGGTAACTTTTTTGGGCATGATCATTGTCTAGGAATCTGGGGCTCCACCAAATATGCCAACCTGTGGGGTAAAAAAAATTCACAAAAATTTCCCCAAAAATCTGTATAACAGCCTGAAAAAATTGTACAGACAGAAATGAAAACTCGGAAAAGTTATAATTTATCAATTTTTCATTATTTTTCCCCCTAAGTTTTGAATGCATGAATTAAAAAAAAAATGAATTATCTTCCTTTTGATGCACACACATTTTTTAAAGCATGTTAGATCATTCATAAATGAGTGAATCGGATTTAAAAAAAATGAAAATAGCTGGTTTTTTAACCAACTTTTGTCAAATTTTGAGTATTTTTACACTGTTCAATAGCAAGTTTGATAACAATTTATATTTATTTATTTATTTAGGCATTTTTATATAGCGCTTATCATAAAGCTCTAAGCGCTTTACAATTATTAAAACATGTAAACTAAGTAAATACAAATGAGACACTGGGATAGTAACTACTATACTATAGAAACAATGAAAATGGCTATAAAACGAGGACACTTTGACACTTCAGGATCATATAATAAGACATAGTTCTTTGGTTAATTATGCTAGCTGTAGTAATACAGATTCTTATATTTAAATGAATGAAATAATATATTGTCACGTCAGTTTTATCAAATTTATCAAGTTCAGATTACTGTCAACATTTAGTCTCTTGTTTCAACATTAGGTACTGGAGGAAAATGTCACGAGGATAGACATTTCTTAAAGTTTATGCCCTATGTGGATAGCATCTAATAATGTTAATAGGAAGTTTTCAGCTGGAGAAAAAATAATATAATGTAATATGGCCTACCATTCTCACCTACTTCAGCTCTGAATAAGTATACAATGAAATGATCACACCCGCTTTTAGCCTTTGAAAGCAATAACATGTTGAATAAGCAAAACCTTAGTAATAAATAGGAATAATGACTAATACTAGTCTTTGATAGTAATATTAAACACATTTAATTATTTAAGAGAAATTTAAAGAGTACTTACTAGCACCACAATGCTTGTAATGAATTGCACAAATGGATTTGTGATTATGGTTCACTACTCAAATTAGTTACTACCGTATTATGCTGCATTAGTATTAAAGAATGATATCAATGAAACCAGGCCCAGTTTCTTAATTTAGATGGCCAGTGAGATTTAAGCTTCGTGTTGTTTAAAGGTTTAATTTATTGCAACCGCCAGTTTTGAATGTCTTGTGCAAAAATATTTCTTTTCTAAATTCATGAAAAAACCATACAAAAATCCTGTGTGGCATACACCTCTGCAAATGAATAAAAGCTGTACAAAGTTTGGGGTAAACCGTACAGGTTGGCATGTATGGTTCTGGGCCATAATTAAACACATATTTACAAAATTAAAAATTATTATGGTGAGATGAAAAGTAACAGTTAACAACTGATAACTTGTTTCTATGTGTAGGTAACAATTGATAACTTATTACTATGTGTAGGTAACAACTGTTAACTTGTTACTTTGTGTAGGTAGCAACTGATAACTTGTTACTATGTGTAGGTAACAACTGATAACTAGCTACTAGTAGTACTAGTGCAGATAACAACTGATAACTAGTTACTAGTGCAGATAGTGATAAGCCGTTAGCATTAAGTTAATTACTTAAAAAAATATTCAGTAAGATTTTCGTAGCTTCAAATAGTTTTTCCATTAGTTTTCCATAATCTGGAATCAAAGAACTTGCTGAAATGGGTAGAATAGAAAGTTTGCACACTGAAATAAGTTGAGCCAAATAAAAAAATACTTTTATGCAGAAGACAATTTTACAATGCCACTATTAATTTTCAAAGGCTGTAATACAGATAATAATTCAAAATTTGTACATTTAGAAAAAAAACATTTATCCAATTCCCTAAATGATTTAACTTTTTAGCAGGTGTCATGTGGACCACCGGCCATTGGTTTCCCTCATTAGGACTAAATCCTTTTTGAGAGCCCACACTTATCTCCCCTTCCTAAACCCCTGTCAAATTAAAGCTGATTATTTTGTAAGTGATGTTAAAGAACTTTACAGAAGGAACCTCATCAACCAACGCAATCAGAAACACAAATGTTGTATTTACAAATTTGAATGAGCTCTGCACATTTTTTTTTCATCCAAGATTCTAGATAAAATACGATTACTTTAGCCAATTTATGGCTGCCACAAGTAAGACACAAAAGAATAAAGGAGAGCGCCACAAAAAAAGGGTGAATGATAAACATAAAAAAAAAAATTGCAACTCAAGACTTTTAGTAAATTTCTCACCTTTGTGCATACAGCAAATTCAAATGATCTCAATTCCGGATAAATAATTTTTAATGGGGATGAAATGTTTTGATCACATGTTTCTGCTGCAAAAAAAACCAACTTGTGAAGACGTTTACTCTTTTCTGCAGTTGTGTTCAGCACGCATTCAAATGCTGCATTCTGAAGATCTACTACAAACCTTAAGTCTATAAAGTCAAGGTTGGCTTTTATCTGGAGATAAGAAGAAATAATTATATGAAGAAAATTAATGTTCACAAATCTTTTTTTTTTTTATCTTAAAAATTATTATAAAAATAAAAAAATGATAAAATAACAACAAAAAATTATGTAAAATTGCAATAGATTGTTAATGTTAACTTCTGTATTGCCATGTTCATCGATATATATGAAAACCTAAAAATAGAAATTTAACGAAAGACCTGCACGTAGTCAAGGGATGCTGGAGAGGCCTGAAAACAGCACAAGAAATTTCTATTTGATGAATGTCGCAAGAATGAAGGTAAGACGATTCGCGTCTCAGATGTATTCTGATGATGAAGATCATGAATGGCACTCATGATCTCAATGTCTCGGCCTTCAACCCAGATGCCATGTCCATTTTTAGGCAGGAGTGTCTCCTTCTTTGATTGGAAAATGAAAGTTAAATGTTTAAATATACAAAAACATTAATAGGGAACCATTAACATGCAAAATCTATATAATTAATTCCAAATAAAAACATTTATAATACATTATTTAGAGGGATAAAATTTCAAGCAGAGTCAATAGCAAATTGTCAATGAGAACACACTTATTCAAAGTTAACCATAGCTATTTGTAAAATTAACAAAGATATTCCCAAAAAAAATCTAGTTGGTAGTCCGTATAATACTTTGAATATGGATCATTCCTTTTAAAAAAAAAAATGTGCATCTTAAAGAAGATTAGAAATAATAAATACTGTTTTAAGAACGATTGAACACAAAATTCGAGATTTAGATATAGAGCTCACCTCTCTCCCTTTTGAACTCTTCTTTCGAAGCAAAGTTTTGGCATCTAAAAATTCCCCTGTATCAGAATCAAAGGCAGCTGGATTTGAATGTTTATGTACGTAGCTTGCAGGGGTAGAAAATAGAAGATAGATAAGAATGTACAAGAAGCCAGTAGCAGCTAAAGCTGGAAGAATGATATGGCGTGAGGACATACGAGCCAAGAGGTTCCTCATCTTTAAAACTTCCTCCTAGAATTTAAAGATTAAAAGAAGTATTAATCAACATCTTCGCAAAAGGATTAATATTATACATTATTTTGGTGTATAACCTCTTTTAACGTAATAAATTAAAGGCCTCTAACCAGTGAATTTATTTGATCATATTTAATTATGAAATTTGTATCTCTCCATTAGGGGTGATTTTAAGACTCAATGTCAGTAGGATTAACAAAATGGGCCCGTTAGTAATATTTTGTTTTTACAGGGAATTTTAATCATGAATTTAAGATAAAGTAATGGCTAATTGATTATTGTCAGGATGAGGTCTTTGTATAGACAAAGAAATGTCGCTGTAAATGACAATAGATAACTGGCATTTTTTTAGAGTTGAATTTTTTAAATTGCTGTTTAGTTTCAGTACAAAAAGATGGTATTTGAATAACCAAAAATCTACAAATTATGAAATAGGTTGATTCTTTAGAAAAAAACTTTTCAAGAATAACAATAATGGTGTCGGAACTCAAATTTGTTTGATTTAAAAAAATTAACACTTAGTCAACTTTAATTAAGTTAAATTCTGCCTAAAAAAGGTGCCAGAGCACAGAATATAACTTATATAAATAACCTAATTTCCTTTCTTATCTTAGTTAGACAGTTACTACTCAGAATAGAGACTTTTCACCTCACTCCAAACATCAAAACCAAATATTAAAACTAAGTCCAAGTCTAAGGTCACGCAGGCGATATATTGTAAAATAATTTGATTTTTTTAGGGTGAATAGAAAAAACAGCTAATTTGATGAGATAGCACCCTGATGTCATTTGCATGTTTGTCCCTGGTTCCAATAGGGTCAAAACCATGGTTCTTTCAGGGTCAAAACCCTGGTTCCTTTAGGGTCAAACCCCAGGTTAGGGATAAATTTAGGGTTCACGTTAAGTTTAGATTTAGGGTTCAGGTTAGGTTTAGGACATAAGTTTGCGTGTCTTGGCAATCAAGATGGCGACCACGGTGATATCTCTCCAAATTTACAAAAATAAACATATAGTATAGAGTTATAGTAGAGACTAGAGAGCTCATTCATTCACGGCAATCATGGGCAATGTACTGTACACCCAGAGTCTGCTCAAAGATGCTTTAAAAATCAAATAAAAGTAAACGCTGTGCCATTTATTGTTAGTTAACTGTTGAGTATTACTGACTCAACTGACTGCTTGGAATAAACATTGAAAAGTCGTTTGACATTCATGATAATGATGGTAAAGATTGAAGATGATTGACATTTGATCAGTTTACATGGGATAGGTACTTCGGTAAACCAAGGGAGGCTACTACTTTTTGTGTATCGGAAATGGCAATCGGCGCCGAAAAATCAGAGTTTTTAATTTTCTGATGTGTGTGTCTATTTATTATTAACCCATTCGCTACTAACCACTAACACCAAAACCCACCCTGAAATATTAAGCAAGGGGAGATCACTCTCAAAAACATGCACCCCCATGTTAAATAAAAATGGTTTTAAACAAGTAAACATCAACGTAAAATGATAAGACATACATTTAAAAATAGAAAATTGCATATACATTTTTAAAAATGTATATGTTTGTATACTTTAATTGACAAATATATTTTAAATAAATTCTGGAAAAATAAGTTTTCAAATTTACACAGCTTTTTCTTAGCGTTGACCCCCATTGTTTGTCATTTATTATTGTTTAAGTGTTTTGTGGAACTTTGAAAAGCAGTAGCCCTTATGTAGGTGGACCTGGCATAAATGACAGCCTGTTGTCTTCTCTCTGGTTCTACCGCTGTCCATCTTGTTGCCATTAACAGAGCAGTGGTAGCACCTTCGTTTTCGGCTAGGCATTGGGCTTAACATGTGCTGGTGTGTCAGGTTGCCTGCATTGTGTAGCTCCAGTCAAAAGTTGGTCCAAAACAGCTTTTCAAAATAGCAGATGATTTTTGGCAGGAGAGTCTGCGGCATCTGTTGGTTTGGCGCTTTTCATCAAGAGAAAGCTGTTGACCATTGAGAGGTCTATGATGTACCAAAAGAGTTACCTCCACCACTTCGTGGATGCTCTGCCCACAAGATAGTAGGCATGATGCTGGTCCGACAAGTCAACACCAAACATACCAGAGTTGTAGTTAACAACAGGCATTGGGATCTCTGTGTCCACAATTCCATGTTTCGACCTGCGTTGCACTGTGGTAACCACCGGGTCAGAATTTGTTGAAAGTATGTTGACTTGCCGTTTGTCAGTCCATTGTGTGGGAACCATTAGACCCTTCTGTTTAATTTTGACACTACCCCTCTTCTGTTTTGATTTGGGTGGTGGCCAGCCTTTTCTGTTAGGTCTAATGGTTGCACAGCTGTACGTCTTCCGATGTAGGAGGTCCTCTGCGAGTTTGGGGGAGGAAAAGAAGTTGTCAAAAAAAACTTCATGGTACCTATCCAGGTATGGTTCCATCATGTTCATGACAACATTATATCCGAGTCCATGCTCTGATGGATTGTTATTTTTGCCGGTATAGACTTGGAAGTTAAGAATATAACCGGTTTTGGCTTCTGCGCAGCACCAAATTTTGATGCCCCATGGAGTTGGCTTGTTGCTCAAGTATTGTTTGAAGGATAATCGGCCACGAAATCCAACCATTGCCTCATCCACTGACAGCTGTCATTGTGGTTTATACGCTGTTTGGCACACACTCCTAATATGGTCAGGTAGTGGTCTCACTTTGAACAGGGGATCATAGTTGACACTATTTTTGGCAGGAGTGTGTTCGCTGTTAGTGATATGAAAATATTGACTTATTTTTTCATATCTGGTGCGCCCCATAACATCTGCAACTGCAGGGACCCTCCATAGTTTGTCACTGGACCAGTACAATTTAGTAGTGGGCAATTTATGGAGCCCAAACATAATGTTTATGTATAAAAATTTATAAATGTCCTCATTAGTGATGGCCTTCCACTGAGTGTCTTTTCGGCCCTTAGTAGTCTGCTGTTGCTCAGCATATCTGTTGGTTTCCACTACAATAATTTCCACCATGGTATCAGTCAAAACAGTTTGAAATAGTCAATTGGACTGCTTTCAATAGGAAGGTTATGGATGCCACCTTCTATCTCATGAAATATCTCCATCTTATCAGTTACACTGGTCAAATTGTCTGACCAAGACTCAGTGACAGTGTCTGGGTCGCTATCATCAACGTCACTTTCATCGTCATCGGTGTTATTTTCTGATTCTGAATCTAAATTCAATGCGTTTGGATCAATATCAATGTCTGATTCATCCACATTGTCAGAATTATTATATATCTGATAATTAGAAGTGGAGGCAGCAATCAAAGAGTCAAGAAATTGAAAAGCCATTGCAAAATAATTCACGTAAAAACAGAGTCACAAATTCGCTAAGCTTAGACCAACTTTAACACCACGCAGCTTTCAAACCTAAAATGGTAGAAACATCCAGTTTTTTTTTAAACGGAAGCAGCTCTATTCTCACTTCCTTAAATTCCCAAAGCTATTCAAAAGGCAACAATGCTTCTCGCGATGTTATGTGTACGTTGCTAGACGTCATGGCGCATTTGGTCGCATTAGTAGCGAGGCGGGTATGTCGCATTTGGTCGCAATAGTAGCGAATGGGTTAAGTGAGTCCTTTCAACATATATTTGAGTTCCGGCCTTATATTTAGGTAGACATCTTGGCCTACATTTATATTGATTTGTTTTAATTTTTCAATCGACCTGTATTTTGAGATTCCCCTTTAAATATAAGGCATCTTTCACTATAAAATCCTTATAGAAGTTCAACTTTTATGTCTTAAAAAAAAGTCTTATTCTGTATTAGCTATCGATATGTATTTGTGTCAATTCTCATTGAGTTCTGACATGTCGGTCACTTGTTATGCTCACTTAAGTGAACCCCTATATGGTAATGTAGCTCAGCCCAATTTCGATAAGGAAGTGGCCACGCCCCCCTTTCAGTGGCGGAAGACGGCATTACGTAGGAAATATTTAATTATTTCCACTATTTACATCAAAATATTTGATAACTCATGTTTTTAGAATGAATTTAAATTTTATTGAAAGAATAATATTTTAATTTGAGGTTAAAAAACCCGGCAGAGTCCATATTATAAATGATCAAAATTCGGCGTGTGCAAAATGTCATGGCGGCCATTCGCAGTGTCTTGCATAACTAGGACATCAGGGAAAGCTTTAATTAATTAGTCATGTACCAAAGTTGAAAGTTCAATAGTTCCCAAATAGTATTTTCGTAATTAGGGCATGAGTTGCCTTATATAGACTATATAGCAAATATCGATATAATGGACGTCAAAGATTTGGTTAACAGAAAAGCCATATATTAATACATTATATTAAATTTATTGATATAAATTAAGCTACAATTTATCTGCAATTGTTAACATTATTAAACAAATTTTTGTAATACAGCATTAGTTCTGAAAATAAAATTATCATTAAAACAAGAGTTATATAGCTCGTGATGCCAACAGTGGAATTGATTGGGTCTCAGAAAATGGAGATGCGGTCCATTGGTCCATCATGTTAAAATAGGACAAATTAAGTCGTACTTTAAAAATTCATAACTTTAAAACTACAACAGCTAAAAATATGATTTTGGTGTTATAATTCTTTAAAAAGTTAGCTCTATTCAACTATGCCATTGGCCATTGGTTTATTTTTTTTTTTAAGTTTCAATTTTGTTATCAAAGTATCTACATGGGAAAATACGAAATTCTTTAAATAACATACGCACATGAACTGCACTTTTACCTTAAGAATCAAATGAGAAATGATTGAGGACGCTAAACTTCAGGATTGTCTAAAAGAATGTAAACTGAGACATTCGATGTATAATATCTCACTTCCTAAAATAAATAAATAATCTGGCTCTGGTCTTTGCTTACAAACATAACTTAACACCTGAAGTTTTTCTGAGTGGCTTCCCTTTCTTTTAACTTTTATTTCTACATTATTTTATAATTATTTCGTTTAAATATTTATAGTATCGAAGTGATCATAATTATAATGTAACCTTTACAAAAAAATATGAAAATGAGATTTCTAAGATCTGTGATTACACTCCTTAAAATTTCTCAGTGTTTTTTTTCTTCCAAAATCGAACTAAAAATTATTGTTTATATAATACATATAAATTACATAAACAAACTATAAAACAAATTTAAAAAACAACAATGAATACTGGAATTTCACAAATTTATTCTCTATTCAATACATTTTTTAAATATCTTAACTTATTATTTAAGATCTATCTACAAAAAGACATGTGTATAGATTTTAATTCAGTGCACTGTTAGTTTTGAACCACAACAATATTCATTAATTATAATTCGATAGCATCATACTACCAGAAGAATGAGTAAATACTGGTCTAAAAATTTCTATTTGTGCTTCTAAAACTTTTTTTAAGTGAACACTATTTTACCTATTTAAAGAAAAATATTAATTTAAACTTTCACCATACTCAAAATCAACCATGGTGGTTTTTTCAAACTCAGTTCCATGCATTCTCTTATTTCAGACTAAAATAGAGGCACTAATCTACACACTGTTATAATTAAACAATTAGAAAGGAAGTATATACAGAAATGGTTACAAATTTCTCTAAAATGTTTTGTCCTGCATAAATATTGCAACATAAAATTTGAAAGTTTGGTGTTTCTCTCCAAGAGAGATAGGAATGACTCGTGAACTTAATTTTTTTTAAGGGGGGGGGGGGGGGGGAGAAAGAGAAACTGTTTCGTACTTCTAAATAATAATGTAACTCAAATAAAGTACCCATGATATTAAGTTTGACTATCTATACTGTCTAAAAATTTAAACATTTAACAAGAAACTGAAGATTAGAAGAGGCGCACAAAGCTAAACATGCATTTCTAGACAGGCGAATAGTTTGAATGATTCTAATCTAGTACTTTTAAAGGAAATTATTAACTTTTTATTAATTTCAAGCAGTTGAAGGCAACTGAAGATGTCAGGGGTGGAGAGAAGTAAAAAAAAAATATTGATTTAAATTTTTTTTGTAATGACTAAATTATTTTTTAGACAATTAATATTATTGTACAATTGTCCTTCGCCATAATGAGGGTCCTTTTTTTAATGGTGTCATTGTATCGCAGCTTTTTTTACTTGTACATATTTAATTTGTACCTGTGAGTACCTACGAAGAATTTTATACATTGTTATAATTACGCAGGTTTAACAGTGCGGAAAGTGTTTAAGAGCATAGGAAGTGTTAATAAGAGTGAGGGAAAGTTTAATAACAGTGTGGGAAAGATTTATAACTTGGTGGTTTGGGGGGGGGGCATTTAAAGCATAACCCTCATAATAGAAGAGGGAATGCTGCATAGTAATTTACAACTAAAAGTATTTTAGGTCTATTTTTATTAATATTACCTTTAAGGTAATTGATTTTCCCTAAGTAACGGTTACAATAATGAGAAAATTTAAGGACCAGGGATTATTTTTAAAAAATTAAGTTTTCAGAATGAAGACAGAGAGATCCACATATTGACCCTTGTAAAAATAATAAGAGCAAACCTTTTTTGCTAGTCACACAGTAAATTATCCTCAAATAGTAACACAAATATGAGAAAAATAGGGCAATGGGCAGCACAGATTTGTCAATAACTTCACTCTAAAATAGCAACACCTAACAAAGAAAAATAAGAGCAAAGGTGGGTGAGGAAAGGGTGATGTATTTCACAAATGTTATAATTTGAGCAGATATAAACATATATTAAAATAAATTGCAATTTTCAGGTCTAGCATATTGAAATTTTTTTTTATCAAGAAATGAAGACATGATAAGTTCAATAGAGGAGCACTGTAAAAAAATCAAGTTTAAAATTGCCCAGTCCATTACTCAATCAAATTAATACTTTTCATACACTATTTTATCACTCCTCCCCTACACATATATCACATCTGGTGACTACTACCACAGTTGCATTATAATTATATAGTTAAAATTTCAGTAAAAAAATTTTTTTTCTTTTACTAGCTATGACGTTCGCAGGTGGCAGTTCAAAGTTAGCAATATCCTCCAGGCTGCTAGCAAATCCAATTATTAGATCTCATAGTAGGCTAATTCTGCTGGCTAAAGAAATTGTCCTGTGTATTATTTGTGGTAGTTTCCCCAGCAGCAATTTTTTACATATTCATAAAAAATAGATAAATTTGAAATACAACTTTGCATTTTGTTCAAGCTAACTCTAGAAAAGTTGTTTAGTTAAGACACAAGCAGGAGGATTGTTGTATGTTATCTAAAATCAGAAATGAGCCCCCGAAAATGAGGTACAAAAATTAAAACTGATCACTTTTTAATATTGAATCTAAAAAATATAATACAAAAATACAAATCTGTGTCTAAAGGGAAAATCTGTAAAGATGTATTTCTTAGTCTTAGTTAAAGAAATATACTTCATATTTTTAAGGGACGCTAAGAAAATCATACTTTAATTAATTGAATATTCACATTTTTTTTTACATTTGAATCCCTCATCCTCATTTCTTTGCCAAAGCAAGTTTTCAATTGAAATAAGTCATTGTTAAAAGAAGAAGTGATGGCATTTAACCTTTGTATGGTAAGAAGATAAAACTGAATAAGCAAGAAAAAAAACCATTGTACACATAACAGTTACTTCTTAGTAAAAGTCATTAAATCACGGGGAAAAGTCAACATTTCTTCTCCAAATTTTTAAAGATTTACATTGCAAAATCTTCTCTTGATAAGCCACAATGAAATAATTTTTTTTTATCTGTTCTAAATTTAGTGTTGTAATGTTTAACTGCACACTGTGTAATTAAGTTGATGGGAAAACCCCAAGAAGTCTTTTAATAAAAGTAGTTTTCTAGTGACATCCTAGTCTTAAAAGATTATTAGGACCACAATCTTATATTCCTCTATGTAGAATAATTTTTTAAAAGCAACAACCAAGAACAAATTATATTAATACAAATATAAAAGAATGAAAAAGAAACAACAAAAGATGTATAATAACTGTTTTGTTTTTTTAGGGATTGCTTTAAAAATTAAAGCTTGTGCAAATGAAAATTTTAAAAAATATATATCACAGTGCATCTAAGTCTAAATGAGAGTAATAATTATAAAGCTATAAAATAACTGTTTTGTTTTTTTAGGGATTGCTTTAAAAATTAAAGCTTGTGCAAATGAAAATTTAAAAAAATATATATCACTGTACATGTTAGTCTAAATGAGAGTAATAATAATAAAGCTATTAATAGTAACCTGCTTAACTTGAGTTTAATTTATTTACTAAATACAATGGTAATGAGCAAAAAATTATAGAATTTAAAAAAAAAAATACATAAAACTTTGTTCAATAAAGTGAGGATATCATCTGCATTAGAAATTTTAAGAATGGAAATTGAACAAAACGAAATTGAAAGAAACAAAATTGCTTAGTTGAGTTCAGATAGGAGATTCAACAATAATATTAGGTTTTGAGTTGGATTATTCAATTTGACATCCATTTGAGATTCGAAAGCAATAATACAAGTAAAGGTATAATTTAGAATAATGTGGAACATTTTAGTAATTCAGTAAAAGATCTTAAAATTATAAATATTTGTAGAGTATCAAAAATAGAATGGCATAAAATATAGATCATTTCAACATATGCCCATATTATTTATGAGGATCTTTTTAAATGATTTTTTTCATCATCTGGATATTATAAATTTGGGACAACTCTTTTAGCAATGAATCAAAGCACTATTTTCATGTAAAATGTATCATAAAGTACAGCAAAAAGACAAACTGTGAAAAAATAATGGACTTCATGCAAGGTGAAGTCAAATAACTAAGTTTTGTGGACAATACATAAATGCAGAGCTGATTGCACTTTTTTCACATTTATTTGATGTTAACCTAATCACAACTATTTTAAATTTTAAATCATTAAAAATTTTTATTGTAACAGCAGGATTTAATACTATTTATAATACATATTTAATATTTGTTTAAAAACAGATTTTTTTTAATACCATAAAAAATTGTAATTTCATTTGCTCTGGTCTTCATGAATTATAGTTTTTTTTTTCCCATAATTTTTTTTTAAAAATGCTTAAAAAAATATGTCATGAAAAAAATAATCTAAAAACATTATATGAAATTTTTATAATTAAGATCATAACAGCTTTATTGTTTTTTTTTTAATATGATGCTCTGCTTTTTAAGTAGACAATATTCAATATCAACAGAGACTGCAAATTAAAAAGGTGTTCAAACAATGTGATATGTTTATTTCTTTGTAGATGGAAATAGTAATCAGTATCATGTACAGAGAAACTACCTATTTTTTTTTTATAATAAAAATTTAATTAGGGCGAAATAATTTTTAAAAGCAGAAATCACTGAGTATCTCTAATCAATCAATCATAGAATTAACCTTGGCATTAGGAAATTGAAGTTTATAAGACAGATAATTCATTAAAATTTTACCAATATCACTTACTAATCTAATATCTTTTAAAAAAAACAGCAGATCACCAAGCCAAGGCTCATTAGGTCTTCTCCGACATACTCCTTTTTTCCTGATAGAACTTTCTATGAAATGGGATGGATGTAATTTATTGTTAAAAAAAAAAAAAAAACCCTTCCCACCACCGAGTGGCATCAGACACCCTCTAACAGAGTTCCTACAAGCGGTTTTCTACCTCGTGAATAAGTCACTAAGCAGCTGGGATGAAACTAAAATATCTTAAGTTAAAAATCCTTATGTGATGGATTCAGTTATATCTGAAGTTAAAAATCATTATGTAAATGATACAATTATTATAGAGCTAAGTGCATTTCGTAATCTTCATTTCAGGCTAAAAGGTAAAAATTAAATACTGTAATTTATGAAAAGATAGCTTAATATTAAGCATCATTGCCATTTAGGGATAGAAACAAATATATATGAGAGCAAAAGGCAGATAAATGTTTTAAAAAACATGTATAGCTGCAAATAATTTTTTACAGACATCTGCAAGGTATATACAAAAACTGTATCAAAAAAATAATTTTTTTTGGGTCAAAATCCATTTTTTTCCTTCAAAAGTACAGTACTCTTGAAAGCACATTAAAATTATTTGAATATTTATTGTGTTTAAACTATTTCAACAATTTTATGTTGATAATAAAGCTTTATAAAAAAATAACATGGAATATTTTACATTTCATATACGTTACTATTATATTAATAAGAGTATATAAAAAAATCCAATGGCTTTTTGACGATGAGGAATGTGTCATGAAAGAGTCGTAATTATACATATCAGGAAAATAAAAAAATTATTATAAGTTCCTGGAGTGATGTTTTTACAAATTTAAACTTTAGCCAAAAGGCTAGGATATTGATCAAACATGTTTCAGCAAGTTTCTTATGAATACAATTTTTTTGTTAAAATGGTATAATAATATCAAAGTTAATAAGACTTTTGTTCAACTGAAGGCTTGAGGTTATTACCCTGGTCACCTTTAACAGCTTTTATTTTGTAAAATAACCAAAAACAATATACTCATTGTAAAATGATGAAATAAAAAAAAACTATTAATGATTCCAAAACTTTCAATAAAGTTAAATTTTTGCTTTATAAAAATAAAGAGGAAAATGTAGACAACAACAATTGATAGAATTTATGTTGGAGAGAATTGAAGATGATTTCACATTAGCTGGCAGACATTTCTTGGAGACAATTTTTTATTTTTTTTTAACCAAGAATAGAGATAAACCAATTAAAGATAGACTTACAGCATCACATGTGTCCCCTACAATAATAAAAGAAAGATATTTGTATTTTATGGTTCTCGTTATTGTCCTAGCATTTGAAAGACATTAGGATTTCTCACTGATCCCTTTGCATTAAAATCCAATTACAACATTAACACATGTCACAAATAGTTAGTGATGTTGCATTAACTGTTTCTGTATAGTTCAGTTGTACTATTGATATTTACTTTTCTGGTATTAAAAATAATTTTTTTAAAATTGAGATTGTGTAGATCCGCCTTCCTCTAAAAAGTTTTTGAGAAAAAAAGAAAAAAAAACTAATAAAATTACTTCTATACACTTTTTTTTCTCTCTCTATTAATCAGTTTGATTTTCTGACTGTCAGGAATAAATTGAAGGCTTGAGTAGGCAGTTGCCTACACAACTTGAATTCATTTGAGTTTCTCCACATTAACTGATTAAGTGTTCTTCTTGAGGCCGGTGGCTCACCTCGTAGTCAACATGCACAAATGCTCTTTCAACATTACCTAGCCTTTCCAATTTTTGCTGAAAACAATAGAATTTTATAAATTTGAAAATACATATATTTTTTAATAAGGTATGAATAAAATAATAGAATTTTATAAATTTAAAGAAAATAAATGTCACCCATACTGACATGAGTTTTTAATATGACATGACCAACAATTAATTCCAAGAATGGCATTTATTTCACCTTTTTATTATAAACAATAATGATTTGCTTACACTTTCAAATGTCACACTAGCATTTTATACTGCCATAAAGTACAAAATGAACTCTATTTCACTATGTTAAGATAAACACTGTAAATAATAGCTTTTTCTCACATTCCAAATTGTCCCTTTTACCGTTACTTCTTTTCAGGACATCGTTTTAACTTGAAGATTTTCATTTCAATGTAATTTTATTTTTTTTTTTCCCACTAAAAGCCTTTTTTTAATAAATCTTATAGAAAGCAATTTCCATTCATTCATCTGATCCTTTCTTGACATATGTGGCTGTGTAGTTTTGAATTAAAAGAATTCCTCGAGTAATCTGTTAGAAACGCACCATTTCTTCCAATAACATAGTGATAATAAGTAATCCAGCTGGTTGAGCAGCCATTACCTCCAAAATTTCATACTTTAAAGCAGTATAAGCCCAGAGGCAACAACCTACCTGCAAGCTTTCTCCAATGTTATGTGAATCTGAGAGCTTTGTGTCCTCGTCAAGGACAATATCCACTTCCACTAAAAAGTTTGAGCCAAAGTGAAATGCCCGGACTGTATCGATATTCAATATCTGAGGACTGTTGGAGGCATGAGTTGTATATTTTGATGTATAAACATAAAAAGAAAAAAGTGAGCCAACACACTGTAAGACTTTATGTGCTTATCTTGTCCAACCAATATATTTGCACCAGAGAAGTGCAAGTGATGAGTTAAATTTGCTGAATCATCTTAATAAAATTATGCAGAGATAACCAGTGGTGAACTGGTGTCTAAGCTGTCCGCAACAAAAATCAAAAGCGGCCCTATTGTTTTCCATTGGGATGGTGGGGTGGTGGTGTTGTTTTCAGCAAGGTCACTGGAGACTGTCATAAAATGAATGATAAATTGAAAATCTAGGAAAAATATTAAGAAAGAATACATTTAGCTTTAGAGTTATATATTGATTTATCACACCAAACACAGAGTAAATGGTTCTTATTGTGTAGGCAACAATCAACAATTGTAAACATATGTTTGATTTCTTTGAAATTAAAAGTCATTTGGGGGGGGGGGGGGGGGGGGTTGGTGTAGTGATATTGAATATGTTTGCAATTCAAATCAGGTTCCAATTCACACTTAATTGATTGCATTTCCCATTCTTTTTTTGTTATCTTGTTTTGTTTTTAATCCTTAAAAAGTATTCAAGTTGCAATACAACCTACAAGGGGCTCCCTAAATGTTTTATTACCTGATATAATTTATAAAATGGTGCTTCACTCAAAGAAGGTTGCTGACTCCTGACTTAACACATAAGTCGTTCATGAACTTTATCTATTTCATATCTTAATATTATTATTGAGCATAAACTGTAAATAGAGATTTAATCCGAAAGTGTTATTGTAATGCAGAAGTAGCCCAGGTGGCCCAAATATTTTCTGCAGGACTGGCCCAGGCAGCCCAAATATTACGTGCAGAGGAGGCCCAAATATCACCCACAGAAGCGCCCCAGGTTACCTAAATATAAGCAGCATGGCTCGGACGGCCTAAATATCACTAGCAGAGCAGCCGAGGTGGGCAAGTCGACCACTGTTGATAATCAGTATGCATGCCTTATCTTCCAAATTCTATGCATTTATTTTAACTGCACAGGTGAAACTGCTTATTTAATCGTAGATGAAATGACAGGGGCTGTAAAGAGTGCCTAGCTCTGACCCCAAAAGATCTTAATGATTATTTCTAAAAAAATATCAAAATTGACAGAACGGAACTAAAAATATCAATTGATTTTTTTTTCTTCAAAATACTTCTAGAACAAAGCATTCCACACAAAAATTGTTAACCATAGAAAAAAGTCATCATCAAAAATGATTACCTGTGATTAAGAGCTATCCATGTGATCTGACTGAGGAAATTTGGATCTGCTGTATATCCTGTAATCATCTTTAACTGAGCTGTCAACAAAAGAATTCAGTAATCAAACACAGTTGGTTCAGATCAAGACTAGTTGGGAAATAATTATACAGAGTACAGGGTAGTACAAAAGCCACTGCAACTCACCTATCCCTGTTTTCCACCAGCTGATAATGATGTAGAGGCCAATTAGAATAGCCCCAGCCGGATCCACGTATGCAACTTCCTTAGTGTGAACTCTGTCTGCAAATTGCTGGGAGCCTGGAAGACAAGTTTAAAAAACAAGGATTATAGTGATTAAAAAAATGGAGGTAAATATGAAGCAAGTTTTAATCACACCTGTAATACAGGTCATAAACCATCTAATACTAACCAATAATAGAGACTCTTCTGATCATTAAGTAAATTTATAAACAGTAGATGATACATTAGGAAATCACGTCAGTGGAGCCATCGAGCGTATCAAGCTCTTCATACCTTCCCCAAAGCACGCCCCAAGCCCTAATACCGGATTGCAAAGCGGCACTTTAGGGATCTCCCTTTGTCAGGACAGCTCCCGCCCGCATCCCCTCAATCGGGTTTAGGTTTACCAAAGGGGGCCACCCCAGCCCAAGGACATCTGGTTGGCCATTGACGCCGTGTTTAAAGCGTCAGCAGGTGACTTTCCTAGAGGGATCAGGATGGTACATTTATATCTTAATATCTTCCCCCCTCCCATCCCGGGGAAGCATCGGACGCCCTTTAAGAGGGTTTCTACAGTGGGTTTCTACCTCGCAACTAATTCAAGAAGCAGCTGGGACGTACAGGTTGCATAGGAACAGTTTCCTCAATAGCTGTATACATATAAACATCGGCTAGGGATTTGCACCTTCACCACTTTCCTCATATCCATTAGCTGCAACTTGTAATTATGATCCCTACCCTGTTTCTGCCTTTATTTCCGACTGTAGACCTCCATAGTCAGTAGCCCTTTAGGTGCTTCCATTTTAGGCAGTTAATATGCATGGCCTTTGTCTGCCCTTTTCTTCCCCAGGGGACGCCTGGGGATCGGTGGCAGTGCCTCTCTAGTCGACAAGCCACTACAGACTTGTCAACTAGAGCCCGTTGGCATAAAAAGTAGGTAAAATGTAAAGGTTTGTAGGACAACTTTAACTGCACAAATCCGTCGAGTGATGAGAATCAGCATTTTTTTAGTGCTTTTGTTGTCAGCATTACTTCACCATCTCAGTTTTGATTTTATGTCCAACTGTCACTGGTCGAGAGTTGAAGGGACAATAAACAGGTTTGTGAGAATATGAGGTGCGTGTGCGAGACGATGGTTGGTTCCCCAGAGTTCACGTTTAGTTTTTGTAGCAGCCCAGGTGTTCACGTTTAGTGTTAGTAGTCAGAGTATGTTTAGTCCTTTAAGTTATAAAGTGAGCAGTGATGTTGTATTGATTAGACGCTGTTGAGCAATGGACTTATTAAAGAACTGGTGTTTTTATTAAAGTGTTGCTTTATCTATTGTGCACAAATATTGGCATAACTCATGCAAGGAGAGTGTTGTGGTGATGGTTATTGAAGGCCTTAGACAATAGTGCCAGAAGAGAGAAAGTATTAAAAGGGGTTTTTCAAGCACACCCAGGATTCAGAAATCAATCCGTATCAGTTTTTAACCTTCGTCTTAAAGAAAGAAAAAAAAAAAAAAATTAGTCCAAAATAAACCATGTTTAATGGCGCAAGCAAAAATGGGGGAAAGAAAAGAGACAAATCTCATGGACAGAAAAAAAATGTAAGGCCTTAGACAATAGTGCCAGAAGAGAAAAAGTATTAAAAGGGGTTTTTCAAGCACACCCAGGATTCAGAAATCAATCCGTATCAGTTTTTAACCTTCGTCTTAAAAAAAAAAAAAAAAAAAAAAAATTAGTTCAAAATAAAACATGTTTAATGGCGTTAGCTAAGATGGGGGAAAGAAAAGAGACAAATCTCATGGACAGAAAAAAAATGGAAACGGGTGAAATTTAAAAGAAAAATCAGCTATTGATAAGCATGATTTATAAATTTAGCCAGTTTCTCCCAAACATCTAGTTCACTTGGGAACTCAGGTTGAAATGATCTACTAAACTTACCAAAATATCCACAAGCAATGGCAACCAGGTTTGATAAAGTGTCATTGCGGTGATCCTGTATAAGAGCATCGACTGGGCCCGACTGCAGCTTCTTCTTTTTCATGATGAGGTAAAATGACAGGGCCAAAACAAATTTTGCAACTGTATAGGAGAAATTATTTAACACATTTACATCTTTTTTAAAAAACACAGAGTCTCTTGCAACATACATTACTGAGGATTTATCTCTCGGATAAAGCATAGGAGCTAAATGTTTATTTTAATTACATATTGGTTTTACTGTTGTTTATTCGCTCCAAAAGGCTTCTTGCGACTCTGTTGTTTTCTATCGTCATTTTTCTTTTCTTTTTTTTTGTTGCTCATTTCCTTTCACCTAGCCTATTGTAGTCTCTCCCACCTATTACCATCATGCAATCAAAATATTTTTTTCACTGCTCACCGACGGTACTGGCTGCGATGATCACAGTTGGCAGTTCAAAGTTAGCAATACCCTCCAGGCTGCTAGCAAATCCAACCATTTTCCTGACAGCAGAAATCAGCACCTCCAAGGAGGCCAGTGACATGATGACTGATAGAATAATGATGGCAACAGGCTCAAGGCGAGATCTGCCTGTGGATAAAATATATTTGTAATGTTTATCAAGTTTTTAAAAACTTTAGAAATTATCATCATAAAAAATTTAAATACACAGCAAGAAACTTCTAAATTATCTTTGGGACGTTCATTTTTCAGGAAATATCTTTTAAGTAGAATAATATAAAAACATTCATCCTCAGTTATGCAAACAGTTTTCATTTTCACTTTTAGATATGAATGCACACTCACCAACCGGGTACACATAAATGCTACTTTTCTTTATGGCATTTGTTGTCCACCAAATAATTATGCCAGACATCAGGTCCACAACAGAGTCCACAAGGCTGGAGATAATAGACATGGAGTTGGACATCCCAACAGCCACAGCTTTGGCGATCATGAGCATCTATGGATTAAGAAGAATTGTGTTACCCGTATCAAAACATAATAGACAAGGTCTCAAAGATATTTTATTTTATATGCTAATGAAAGATAAGTTAACCCACCATACACATGGTGTCTGTTTCAAGGTTGAATCCAATGTTGGTTAACAGAATATAAAATATAATTTTTCCATTTTTGGTTCTTCATAAAATTTGAGAAAGGAAAAAACAAAATAATATATGTTGGAGGTCTCTAAGGCTTTAATGTCAGAGAGTTAAACCAGAAACAATATATTTTAAAGATGATGCAAATAGTAAAATAAGATGACCTTTTTGCTGAAACATATCATTTACAGAAGTTACAACACTCTAGAATCAGATTTCTAAAAAAAAAAAAAAAAAAAAAAACACTTAAAAATACTGTAAAAAAAAAAAACAAATAAAATAATAGTAAAATAAGATGACCTTTTTGCTGAAACATATAAATTAAAGAAGTTACAACACTCTAGAATCAGATTTCTAAAAAAAAAAAAAAAGAAACACTTTAAAATACTGGTATATAAAAATTCAGTTAGAAGGTTTCCATTTAAACTATTTTCCATAGTATTGGGGAGGACAAGATGCTTAACTGTGGACTGATTAAATTAAATTTCACCCACTAAGTTAACAAGAAATGAAATCTGAGACAGTCTGGTGACAATCTTGCCAGGTTCTTTGATGTTTCTGGCCAGTACATCCAGCCTGGAATCAGTAGCCATGCTCTCATATGCTGCAATAAGCTCATCCTGGCGCTCATAAAATGATCTGCAATCAATAAGAAAGATAACTTTATTCAGTATCCATCATTAAGATTTTAAAAATCCAAAATGAGAATATAATCACTTAATTACTTATCACTTTTAATAATAGTTGCATTTATGAAATGGTTAAGATAAATTCAGTATCTTTCATGTTTTCTATTGTTTCCAGCTATATATATATATTTAGCTTAATATAGTTATAAAACCTTGAAATATTTAAAGTGTAAATTAAATAGTAGGACAGTAGGAAAAACTGATTTCGGTAAAGAAACATTGGTAATTTTTCTTTTGTTAAACAAATCAGAATGTGTTGAAATATTATTTTTAAATGTATACATACTTGATGCCTTTCGGTAGCTTTTGGGCTTGCAAACCAAGTTCTTTAGATTTCTTTGAGGTAAATACATTCAAAGGCATTCTCCAGCTTGAACTTGTGTCTAGCAAGTTATGAAATAGAGTCTATTATAATATCTGGCAATAAATCATATATAACTGCTAATGAAAATGGGAATTAAGTCAATTAAATATTTGAAAGCTGAAAGCCTTACTGTGTATTCTTTCGTCTATTGGGAAAACCTCTGTTAATCTCACTGAAGCTTGGGAAGGGTAACTCTCCATACGACAATGTCTTTTCGGTGCCTTGCCAAGTAGATCTTCAACTGAGTTTGCCGAGTGATTTTTATAGTTGAGATCACAAATAACAGGACTGAGTAAATGCTAAGGAAGTAGATAAACTGTGTGAATATGTTAAGCCCATTACATTTCACAGCATAAAATAATTTATGTTCAAATAAACATATACACATGCAATTTTAAAAATACTGCTTTATAAGGGACTTTTTTTTTAAACGTTTGCATGAAAATATAGTAAAATGATTGATTAGAGATCATAAGTAACTATTTTTTTTTTTATTTCAATATTTTAAAAACTATTTATTTCATATTTTTATGTTAGGTTAATAAGACCCTTCTAATAAAATGTTGCTATATTTAGTCTTTTTCCATTTAATCAAGAGATCATACTCACCATCTCTACTTCATCTGCATTAGCATCTCCGATTTTGTTGCTCCGCCTTTGGCTTGGGTCTTTAATGTTGACATGCACAATTGTATCCCCTTCCATCTCTTATAAATTTATATTTCTTGTTATATGGTCAACACAGAACACTTCTCTAAAAAAAGTTTGTAAAAGGTAGTTTTAAATTGTAGAAATTGTATTTTTAAAAGAAATTTTTAACATGAGTGTTCCACATAATTTTCATATTTACTATCTATGTGCTACAATATTTGCACTTGGTAATGCAAATGTTTGTATTTAATAAAAATTGGTGAACTTATATCATAACATCATTGAGTTCTTCTGACAATGATATGTTCTACTTGTAGAAAAAAATTCTGTGCTCCTATTGTTATAAAATTTGAATGTATCAGTAATATAAAGGAAAAAGACTTAGTAAAATAACTTTAAATGAGACAGCAACAGGTGCTTTATTGCTCAATAGGTCCAAAACAATGCTAAAGAAATTGATTAATTAATATTTAAACCTTTGTCACAAATATGTCTTTGTTCAATATCCGAAATCTAGAAACTAGTACCTTTAAAAAGTCAAATTTTCATATCCCCTAACCCATTACCAGGTTGCCTTTCAAAGTTTATTAGAAGGCAAACCCGGGTGCAAAGGGAAACACGCCGTGCTAGCTTAACTTGCGAGGGTTCCAAAACTGCATTTTTCACGCAAAATATGTGTATTTTATATACTTTTTTGGGATGACGTAGCCTTGTAGCTTTCCTACTAAATATTTACTTTCCATCTTGAAAATTACTGTTGAATAATTAGTTCACTGAAAGGATAGTGGACATTTGTGGGTAAAAGTAAATTGGCTAAAACAATATTTTACCTATTATTATTATAATTTTTGTTTTAAATATTATAATTTTTACTTAAAGTTAATTATTAATAAAAAATTGATTAAACAGTTGGGTGAGTTGAGTTGTTAGTTGTGTTTGTTTGATTTTTTGTGTAGTAAAGTGATTAGTATAAGTCACCTTAGTCATCATTAGGTATGAATGATGATTACTCAGATTCAAGTTAAGTGATTAATGATTAGACTGATTTAACTGTGATCTGATTAGGCCATAAGGCGGCTAAGGTAGCTAGAGTTGAATAATTAGTAGGCAGGCCCTAATAATTAAAATTAGTACTGTCAATATTCTTACTACTGTCAATTATAATTAATTACTATACTTACTAAAATAACGGACCTCTATAAACTCGATTAAATTAACCTACTACTAGTTTAGATATATAGTTATAGGCTTCTAAAAAATATTTAAATTACATTTCCATTTGTATTGAATTGAGTATTGAGTGAGATGTATTTATCGTAATTTGGGTAAATGGTCACTGAAAATGCCAATATTTTATCAGTGGCCGCCCTTCTTGGTTGACACGTCACGTGAAGTCATCGATCCCTATGCCTAACCTGAACCCTAAATCGATCCCTATGCCTAACCTGAACCCTAAATCGATCCCTATGCCTAACCTGAACCCTAAATCGATCCCTATGCCTAACCTGAACCCTAAATCGATCCCTATGCCACTATGCCTAACCTGAACCCTAAATCGATCCCTTAAGCAACTATACTATAATAAACACACAAAAGACGCCGTGGCAGCCGTCCTTAATATTAGCCGAGTATTTACGTAACTACTTATTAAATAAGGCTTACCAAGGCTTATTATTGGACTTATATTAGTATTATTATTAGTTATTATTAGTAGTAAATATTAATATTAATAATATTAGGCTACATGGCTACATTAATAAATTAATTACGCTCCTTACTTAAAGTTTGCCGAAATCTAGTAAACGCATAAGATGACAATAGAAGTATATGGCGTCCGTCATCAGAACTTGTATGAAAGTATTGATCGAGTTCGATCAAGCATTAAAATAGCCATGCCATGCCATAACAAAGTAAAGTTGATAACAAAAATCAATCAGAAGCGACCAAGCTAATGTAATAAATGTAATACGAACTATTAACACTAAATAAGTATTTCAACTTTTAAGTTTATTAAGAAGTGATTGATTTTTTAAATTAATAATTTTATTTTTTAGCTTTAACTAAGCCTAAACGACGAGAGCATTGAATTTGGTTATCATTTGACTCATTTGTAAAATAATTAATATTCATGATTAATAGACTTAATAGACTTAGAATTAAATATTCCATAATAATATGGTATTTAAATATATCAATAAAATATAACGGATGATGATGCATGAACATACACTGATACAGTATAATATAAAATAACACGCATTATAAAATATGTTTAATACTTAATAAATATTATATTATTTTAATTTTTAGAAATTAGTATGACTATTACTGTATTACTGACTATTACTGGGATACTTTACTAAAAGACTAATACTAATATACTTTATAATTTATTATTTATAATTATACGAGTTTAGGCCTAAGCTATATAATAAAAATAATAAAATTTATTAGTTTTATAATCAGAAAGTAGTTAATTAAATAGGCTCATAAATATTAAATTTTAAATGTAGGCCTATACAGTATACATAGTTACAGTACATAGGCATAAATCTACTATGATAAGTAAGACTATGAGAACACTACACCTACTACTCTACTTCTACATCTACTACTACTTACTACTTGCTATGGACTTAGGTTTCAGTACTTAGACTTAAGCCGACTAGTTATATATTTTTTTTTAAAAATTAATTAAATAACATTATTTTTTATATTATTTTTTAGTTGCTGTTCGTCCGTTTATAATTAATTTATATTATATTATAGAACAATACAGACAGTGACTCACTCAGACAGGAAAGTAGTAGTTTAATTTTAAATTTTAAAGGTGGACTAGGAATTAAAAAAAAGTAATTTATGCCTGCTGACCAATAATCACATTTTCATTCTCCTTATAGCCTTCTACTAATTTAAGTTTAAGATGGCCTTCTATCTATGCTAACTACCAAGCTATTATATATATATATATAGATTATATGTATAACTTATTCATTATTTTTCGTTGTTACTTATTAAATTTACTTAAATTAAATTTCAAATATTAGTGTGCATGTTCTACAATTACAGGATGTTTAAAAAAAAACATAAAACAATTGAGATATCTTTATCTTTCTATAATCTATAGGTTATAGTTATGGGGCCAAGAGTAGGCCTATACTACTAAATTACTAACCTTTATTTATTACTTTTAATATTTATGGTGATTTTTTTGGCTGTAGACTCAAGTCATGTGATAAATAAGAATATGCTTACACAAGGATTTCTATTTTTAGTTTAGTTAAGTATCCGAGTTTTAAACGAATGAATGGTTCATTTCGGGTTAAAAGATAATATTTGATTTATTTAGTTTTGTTTCATGCAAAATAAATGCTATTGTGTCAAAATGTAGGGCATGATCATTAATATGCAAGTACTGAGTGACATGCCTTAATTAGTTACTTAAGTTACCAATAGCATATCATTATTTATAATAATTTAATAATCATTATCATAATTATCCAAGCATGAAATAAAGTATGATGCCTAGGCCTGATGGTGAGGTCAACAGCGCACAAAATAAACTCCCCGATAGCTGCGCTAAATGAGACTCTTAAAAATACCGCAAGTACGTTTGGTGTGTAATATTTTCTTTTGTTGTACGGAAGTACGTTACGTATTGAAGATGGAAAGGCAAAATTTGATATGTTGTAGTTTAGAGACCGACCGAAAGTGATTTTCTGATTTAGGCCGAAAGTTAAAAATGAATTTCGGCCGAAACCGAAAAATTAAGATATTTTGAAATTCGTTCCCGCATACATTCTGTACATCGAAAATGATGTGGGAAAGTAAAAATATTTACATTATTTTTATAAAAAATGAGATAATTGTGAATATTAATAAATAAAAATCTAATATAGGGGTCTCAAACTCGCGGCCCGCGAGCCATTTGTGACCCGCAAGACGATATTTTGCGGCAGAAAAAAAACATGACAGAAAAGTTAAGGGTAAATGCGTCGGCCCGTTTCCCCCATTCTCATATCTACAACGTGACTCTCCGCGACGGTTTCAGTCGAATCTCACCGACTAGTCTAATTCTGATTTTTTTTTTTTTTTTTTTTTTTTTTTTTTTTTTTTTTTTTTGT